>QBDW01003100.1:0-28663 GCA_003261595.1 Maconellicoccus hirsutus | reverse complement strand
AGGCGATATTTAAAAAGCTCCGAGACGAGGTAGACGGCGCGGGGAAAAAAGCATCGATACAAATTAAACCCACATCTACGTAACGTTTACCGAAAGGTTTTTAATATTTTATGGTGTTTTTCCTGGTTGCGCTTTGTTAATGACTATTGTAACCCGTCGACTGAAAAAAAAACACACCGAAACGGTGATTGGTATTAATGAAATATTTAAAGGTTTCTTTTGCATGACCGGCTTGTCTAAAAACCGAAAAAAATTGCGTGACTTATTAATCTTTTTAATTGTTTGACTTTAATGGCGACAACCGATACCTACGGATTACCGGCCCGGGTCAAAGTAACCATTAGTTAACTATTAATACCTAAAAAATCGAGTGGGATGATAAATTCGTGTATAGAAATTTTTTATACGTCTTGTCACCTCTCGTTTCGGAGATTTTTTACGAGCTACCTAGAGAGTTACGATGTGGTGCTATTCATCGCCGCAGCAGTCGCAGCATCCGTGAGGAAGATGAGGAGAAAATTTTTACCTCTTTACTTTCTCAGCCCATCTTGGCTTAGAATTTGTAAACGAGCGAGTTCGTTGTACCGATATAGCTCAAGCTATTGCATTTGTTTAGTAATTTTTTAGATGCTATTTCTTTTTTAACAAATTTCTCGCAAATTGGTGGAAAATTCAGAAAATTGAGGAGAAATGAAGAAAAATGAGAAAATATTTGATAAAATAAGAATAGAAATAATTAATAAAATAGTAGTGACGACAACTGATCAAATAAATAAAGATACATATATTATAAAAAAAAATATTATTATTAATAATAAAAATGGAAGAAATGAAATTAATTGATCTAAAAATTGAAAAATTCCATTTAAATGTAAAGAAAAAATAACAAAATTTAAAGCACATAATATAATTTTGATTAATTAAAGGTGGGTAGAGACAAGAGAGTTCAATTATAAAAAAAGAGGTAGTAAAGTATTATAATCAAGCAAGAGGGGCAAGGCATTGGCGGAGAGGGGGTAAAATTATATACTAAATTCTATTTTGAGTCATGCTATTGTTGAAACACAAAGGCTAAGCCCCTATCTCATTAAACAGAAGAAAAATTATGGAAAAAAAAAAGATGATAGAAAATTTTTCCGATCAGCAATTTCATTTATTTTGGGTTTGACCCCAAAAAAATTCACAGAAAAAGAAATTTGAATCACAGACGCTATACGACACGTACTTTAGTATTTTGGAACTTCTCACCGATCAGTTGATATCTTGTTCCCATTTTGGGGGTTAATAACTTCTTCAGTTGTTGAAATTCAGAAAAAATGTTTCCACAAAAGTTACAGGGTATAAAAAAATAAAACTTTTTTGCATGGAATTTTTTTTTATTAATGGTCATGTGAAGGAGCTGGCACCAGGGGAATAAAAATTTTGGATAAATGAACATTACCCCTTTCCCCTGTAAAAAAGCGCCATGCACACAGAGTTTCCAGATTTCATATTAGTCCTTATATCAACCCCCTCCCTTCAACGAATGGATGTGCTTCAGTGTGAAACCAAAATTCATCCAAGATCTCTGTGAAAAATCTGGATTCCAAAGACCAATGGCTATTTTCAACTCCACCAAGAGACTATTTCTACATTCAATCACCTATACTGACCATCATCCAGCAAATCGGTATCCGCCTCTTCCCTCATCTCTTCGTGACAATTTGATCTCGACACATGTTCAAATATGTACACTCCCTGCATAACAAGACGCTAGCCTCACTTTAATTACTCATCCGCTCGTACGCCATATACGGCCCATTCGAAGTACTCAATCAAGCGAATATTTGTGGGTTAAGGCGAGAAAGAGAGACACCATAAACCGAATGGTATATTGAAAAAACACCAAGTTAAAATATCAACCGCACGGTCAAATCTTGATATGATAGATACACCTTTTAGATATCAAAAATACACCATTAATGCGCGTACACACTCACGATTTTGAATTAATTAAACGCTCACAGTCAACTTTAATTATTTCTTCTTCACGAAGTGCCAGTCCTCCCACGTTCAACATGGCCAGTACAATTTCTAATCAAATTATTCGACTATTGTCAGATTAATAATGAAGATAAGCGACTCTGCTGCTCCGATGCAGGTGTGGCATCAGACTGATTGTTCTTATTAAATCCGGACACGAAGAATCATTTCATAACATTATCCCTTGCGTTACAATACACTCCCAGGGGCTTCGGACATCATTTCTCCCTTGATTTTTTCAACCATGCTTAACGCGCGTCTTCTCCGAACGTTTTGTCATTTATTGATAATATCGACAGATCGCCAACTTCATTCGTCTACCTCATATCTTCTGAAATTTTTCACCTAAAAGGTTCACACTATATTTTAATATCGATTGTGTATACGTTAGACGCGGTTATTTATTTTTTTCTTCTATTATAATGACGAGTAATTGTTACATCTCGAGATGTTTTTTTTACTCTTTAATCGTATTCTTTTATAATGCTAAAATCTTCTCTTCCTGGCACCTATTACCCATCTTCTAACAAGGCAGCGCATTATACATTGTACCTCTTCGGTACCTCCTCAGCCTCCATCGTTCTGAACTCCGTCTATACACACAATCGCACACGATAACGATAGGCCGTCCGCGTTCTTGTAATTTTCCAATATAGGTAAGCGTTCGTAGTAATTTGCTCGTCGTACACTGCATATTTTGTCAATTACTCGCGGTTTCCCCTTATCAATAGCATGTATCGATGTTTTCTTCTGTCTTCCAGCTCCGCCGCTCCACCGTATTTCCCTTTAAATTATACTTCGATACGTCGTAAAATCAATTTTATTATACGTTATCGCGTATACGAGACGGTGTGCGCCAGTGTGCGTGTAATATATTGTACATGTACTAACTATCCAATACGTCCTCACACCACCTAAGACGACGTTTACACAACGTGTATAAATGAATACGTAATTACGAAGACGACCAGGTTACCTATCTCGCTCGCGCGCGCTGCTAACAACAACGCGACACAGTATTAACTACTACAAAGTGCAACACGAATATTTTTTCAATGGAATTCTCAATTGAGTAGACTCTCGTTAAGTTTTCGACCAAACGATCTTAATCTAATATGAGATTACACGTACGTTCGATGAGAAAACGACCCAAGAAAACGATGTACCCGCTATACTGCTCCTCGGTGCGACAAAATTGTCGTTGTGCGACATATCGCCTTAAAAATTATCCTTAAATCCTTTAACTATTGAAATAGTAACCTCGAATAAAGCATTTTATATTAGTAATATCGTTCAATTGAATGAGTAATATCGTCGCAGCGCATAGTTGTATCATCGATGCCAAAAAATTAGCGGTAAATGAGAAACTAGTATTTCTTTCTAACATTATTGAGCCATTAGTTTAATTGAAATTGCCGCAATATGAACTTAGATACTCATAACTGTTGCCTGAACTGAGAATAATTTGAAAGAAAAATCGATTCGAGGCACATGGGCACGACAAATTCACGCGATGTTGCCAAAAACAGTACAGCTCGAAAAAAACATTTCCGCATAATAAAAACTTCATGTTGATTCAAAATTTGTAAGTAAAAATTCACAATTTAGAATATATTTATGCAAAAGTAGTGAAAATTCGATGACAAGCCTCAGGATTCATTAATTTTTCATCAACATTAACAAACAAAATTCCCTAATTTTGATAGATTAGCGTCAACGTTAATTCAACAAGTGATCAACACTAGTACAACAGTAATGTTGATGCAAAAATTACTCGAGTTGATCAAATTGGTGAAATGGTGGATCAGCAAAGGCAATGTTTCACTAATGTTGCACAACAGTTGATCAACATCCCTCTATGTTGATGCAACAATTGGCTACAACAACTAATGTTGACACTACAACCAATTAACAGCTACGAAATTACTTCAATGTTGACGCAACAACTTGTTAACATCGTTGATATCAAACACATTTTTAAGCAAACTTTAATGCAACACTCGTAGATCAATACTGAAGATGTTTTATCAATGTTGATACAACAATTGGTCAACACTGACAATGTTGATGCAACAATTGGTCAACACTGCCCATGTTGATGCAACAATTGGTCAACACTGATCATGTTGATGCAACAATTGGTCAACATTGACAATGTTGATGCAACAATTGGTCAACACTGACTATGTTGATGCAACAATTGGTCAACGTTGACCATGTTGACGCAACAATTATTCAACGTTATGCATTTAGAACACATTTCCATGCAAAATTAAATTAAATTTGAACAATTCCCTTCTTATAACTTCCTTCAACAATCAAACCAATCCTTATGCCACATACTCTCCAACACCTCAAAAACTTACTTTCACCCCGAACCCACACAACTCCTCACAACCCCGACTCACCAAACAAAACCCAATTACTTCAAACCAACACCGCCAACGACGATAAATTACAGCGAAAAATCAACGCCACGTCGAACAACCTCGTAGACGACAAATCCGCGCGGAAAATATCTCGACGTTTTCCCAACGGTACCGCGAGACACTTACGTCGAATCTGGACGCGATTGCGAGCCTTATTCGAGACACCTTTTTCGCGCCATAAAACACCGTCTTCGTCTCGCGCCACCGTCCGCAAACGACAAAAGAAAATTATACAATTCGTGCTCGAAATGAGAAAACTTTTCAAACGCGTGACAACTTATAATTGCTTATGACATACATTAGAGAAGTGTGAACTGCCAAGTTTCCTTTTTCCTCGTCCACTTGTTATCGTGCTCGTGATGTTTGCGAGGGCTGATTACTCCGCGCGCACACAACCATCGTTGTAACACAAAACATGGGTAATTACTTGCAAAAAATACCGAGAAATCCTCGCTTTCGTTAATTTTCAATAACTCGCTCGTGCAAAAAATCCAACTCGTACATTTTGACGCAACCCTACCCCAGATCTTCTCCCAAATGCGACGCAACGATAACGCCAAAAATAATACCAGAAAACGGTGAGCCCTAATCGTATGTAGATAAATTAATTTCTCTTCTTCCGCAACATATATCTACACCGGTTAAGTGTATCGATCGAAAAGATAGCCATAATAAAGCTTCATATATATCGCAAATCCTTTGGGAACGTAAGCTCACGTAGAATCGGCGGATGGTATAGCTTCTCTCGGAAGATTTTTCCCAAGCCCATGCAATTACTACGGCATAAGTTATCCGTGACTACGTGCGCCCAATAACTTCAATTAGATATATTTCATATCTTATATTGCCATCTACTTTTCGCCCTTCTCTTTCCTTCCTCTTTTTTTTTGTTACGTACTTTTACAACTTCGGTAACTTTTCAGGTTAATTATATTTTCGATGGTAAACGATCTTTTGAAAATGTTACATCGCAGTTTCAACTTATCCACGAAAAGGGTTAGGCCTTGATTTTCGTATTGTCTTTCTGCGCAAAAATCCCCGACACTTTACGTGTCCTCGTCTTTGCGCCAAGCCAGAAGAAATTACATCGAAATATCGCCTGAATTCGAATAAAACAACAAAAGGTGGAAAAAAATGTTACCACACGAACGTTCGAGAAACCAATTCATCGCGATTACAACACCTTTCCTTTTCGTTATTTTTTCATTATTCCTTTCGTTTAATTTTATAAAATTAACATTTTTGTACGCGGAAACGAAGCTTTATACGCTATTTCTTTGTTCGTACTCGGAAACCATCATTAAATACACGATATTTTGGTATTAATATTTTTCGGCGGTTACCGAAATTACGATAAAATCTATACTTTTTCGGTTATATTTGTTTTCAAAAAAGGTAATATTACTTCATAAAAAGCATACAGTTACATATGTAAATTCTTTATGTATATCGTACCCCGGTATTGAGAATGGAGCGGGGGAGGTACCGTGGCGAAAAGTAATAGCGTTAAGGGTTGTTTGTTATGGACACACGTGAACTAACACCAATGCCCCGTTACATATTATAATCGGTCGAGTTACGCGTTCGTTGTATCGCTAGGTGCAAATCATTGGTTACCAAAATTTACCTAATTTTAATCAGGTAAACGCGAAAAAGGTATGAGAATGACCTTGAATTTTGCCTTACTGCATTACTCGATACCTTGGTTAGAATTTCCACGAACACTTACGACGCTAATATTTCAAAAACGAAGTAAGAAGAAACCTTATTTTTGAAAAATGACAAAAAATCGTCGAATATTAATGACTTGATAAATACCGACCGAAGGAAAATCCATAAGCTCCAAATATCACATTTAAATCACCCAGGGGATCATATAAATTCAAAATATCTACCATCCTCTCTTCTTATCTCACATTCACTATCTCACACCAGAGATCAAATTCAGCTACATTATTTTCCAATTGACAAACCATGATTAAGAGAGTATTAGAAGACTATATAAACCATCAAACAACGAAGAATACATATCTCGAGCCAGCATCCCCTCCCCTACCCCGATTATTCAACGGACTTCCGGATATACTTAATATATCTTTTTCAATCCACTTAAAGCTTTGCTGCGATATTCCAAGAAAAAGGACGACAAAGATGCCTGAACCATTAAAAGACACTTTCCTCCCCTTTATTCATCCCCTTCATCAAAGCGAAGCCTTCATTTTGAAGATCTTGATAAAGATGATCTAATCGATGGAGAAAACACGCGAGATATTTCTTTTTGCGGCACCCTGTTGCTCTACATGTTTCAAAAGCATCATCTAAATAGAATTATCGATTAATTATAATTCCTAAATTCCAATCACGTCATTTTTCACACTTTCGTTCATCCCCGTAAGAAAAAAAGCACCGATGATGATATTACAATCGTATGAGAACTTGGTTAAATTAATGCAATAAAAATGAAAAATATTATTGCTAGATTTGGCGATCCTTATTATTCTTTAGACTGTCTCCTGAAGTTAAGGAGGCTGCAAAGCATCAAAAAATAATTTATTACAATTAAATGCGTTTTTTCAAAAATTCTCTTATTTTTAAATTTAAAAATCTGACTTTTCTGGAACTTTGGTCCTTCATATTTCCTCTAATTTACAAAAAATAAATTTACGTAAGGGTTAAAATTACTACGTCAGATTTTTAATTTTCCACTACACTGTTCTGGTACACCTCATATACCCAAAATTTTGTTAAAAATTTTAATAAATTTAAACGTGGCGGCAAAAATTCACTGATAATAGCTTTTCCAAGTACCCCACAATCAAAGATCGATCAGAACATTTCGAAAACTACATCCCCCTACCTCTGAAATACCCTCCCATACAACACCAAATCTCCACGCATGAACTCGAGTCATCAAACTCTCGTAAAAACCCCATACATCGATATACATACATTTCTACAAAAATAAAAACTGGTTTACAATCCATAACTGAAATCTTACAATTAATGAAGAAATAAATACACCTAACGCCTTCCAAACCCCCGCTCGCCGTCCGATGAGACCGCGAATTCGCGTAGGTGATTTCTACCGGTTTTGAGAAACCCTTTTCTTTTCGCTGTTCGCATCACGCTTAGGAAAAAAACACCTCTCGAAACGTCGTGCGTCGTTTCCAACCCAAAGTACAGCTAGTACCACGAAGCGAAAAATTCGTTTGTTCGTGTTGATGATTATGGCTTTACAATGGATATAGCTAAGCCGTTAATGACCGAACCCGAAAGTGCCAATGGCGTGATGTATGGATATTATTCTAACTTGGCCTGACCACACGTTATTATTCTTAAAGTTGTTTCTTATCGACGTGCCTTGAAATTATTCTAATTATCGCTAGCGCCTTTCAACGCGGCTATCCTCATTACCGCAACGTCTTACCAACCATATAATCGATCATCCACAACAAAAAGTCTATATATATCATAGGGTATACACCATGAAAAACACCCCTACCAAACACCCTTACTCCTTTGGCCGCGCCAATAATTGAAATATCCTTTTAGAGGGAAGGTTACCTGTACATTTTCCTTATCAAATCGCCGATATAATGGACATGACAATTCAAAATATCGCTCCTCTTCTGTACTTCACCTTCTGTCGTTGATTGCTTTCTAAAAAATGCTATTTTTTTTACCATAAATAGTTATTAATCTCACTTCCTCATTGGGGCTTTTCTCTGCAACAATACCAACGCCGATTGCGACTCGAAAAATCACGGCGTTTAAATGTAGAATAAAAGTTCACCATTACCGTCGCGAGTTATTTTAACTGATCATTTTACTATAGCTGTATAATTACATTAATTATAGGAAGAAAGTCTCTACGTACACACTAATAACCGATCAACTATGAGAAAATATTAAAGTCGGCTTTTATTTTTTTTTCTTATATTTTTTGCATATTATTAGAGCTGTATGTGCTACACCCACAAGACATCACGAGTATTGTTAGCGGCCATCTTTACTTCGTAATTATATCTGCTTTTACCATCATTACCATAGTATTATCTATATTATAGATTATTCGGTTTTGAAATAATTACTCTTCTATCGTTTTTACCCCTCCGCCGCCTTTTCCTCGTACTCTGCCATCTCTATCTTCATTGTTTATGTTACTGTATATAGCATACTTACGCGCCTTGGAATCTCGTCCCGATACCCTAGAGGAACCTAAACATTAACAGTTACCTTAGTATTCGCCCTCTCCTCTCGTCCTCAACCGCGTATACCATTTTTATACACATTTATGTTAATTGCATATTAATTTCCACTTTCTAATAAGCAGATTTGATGATACGAGATTTTAACCTTTAACAAAAAGAACTACGCAGAAAGAAAAAGTAAACCCAATCGGTCGCGTCTTCGCGGCAATAATAAACCACGCGAGTCATCCGAAAACCATATGATTTACAATACACCGCCTGCTTTATTATACGTATTTGCTCCTACGTATAATGACGACTGTTCTATTTAAAATCGTTATTAGCCCTCGAGATAAAAGTAAATTTGCGCGTTGTTCGATCACACGGACGAATATCCACACGTAAACGATGATTAAAATCCTTTGCGTTCGATATGTTCATGGCTACGGGCGCCCTTAACTGGCGGCGCTTCGGATTCGTTAAATTGTTAGGTGCTTTTGGTACGGTTCAGCCTCGGTATTGAGTCGAGGATACGCGGAGGTGATGAAATAATCATCGGTCGCGTAAACGTTTCCTGGTGCTTGGGTATGCCATCATAGGCGCCCAATGAGTTACACTACTAATTACCCGAACGATAGAGTTGGAATCGCCGCTGGATTTATCACGCTCCAGATGAATTCATCTTTCGTGTTTCGTTACAGCGGAGAACATAGCGGAGGGTAGGTGTTCCTGAGATGATGGCAGATCGAACTTGATTACCCTCCAAGGTAAAGATCTAATTTTTTAATATGCACTTCGATATGAGATATTCCATAGAGAGCTTACTCCCACTGGCGTCTTCTCAGTGAACTCATAAAAATTGACCATAGAGTCAGAATTTAACTGAAATTAATACATACGATTCGAAACACCCAGACCATCTGAATGAGCATTTATGAGGCTTATATCACAATCGATAACAAATCTGAGGTCGAGGTCATCACGAAAAGGTGAATGGTCGAAACTAACAAACTTTCAAGATTAATTTCTTTTCTGATTCGAAATCACAACCTACTTTGAGCTCTTTTTGAATGAAAATCCTCCAACATCGAGGCTTAAATAGTCTCAGTTTTTATTTCCATCTATTGAGTTGCATAACTTGAGAAAAAACAGAAGTTGAGAACTTTATCAAAAATTACCAAAAGCAGCAAATGTAAAATCAAATATTTCTACCCCTCCACATCAACAATTTCAGTTCCTGCTTATCAGAGGGAACATCTCCATCAACTAAGTAGTTCTAAGGAGCAGGTGATCTTACTTAAAATCCCCACAAGCTAACAAATTTCGTAAAACATATTGCTAATTTTTATGAAACCAATAAGATGCAACCTTCCAACGTCTTTCCTCTCTTCGTCATTTCACACACAAAAATGAATGAAAATAAAACACGAAACTGATAAAAATCATCGACCTCGCATGCGCCTATCTTTTAAGAACGCCTTAAAAATAATGCCAAATTGAAATATTTCTCACGATCTTTGTTAATTCGACTATGCAGATGAATGAAACATAAAAAAGAAATTATGTAACTCGTCGAGATATCTTTCGTCGAAAAATTTCGCCCCAATATTGTCTTATTTTCTTTCGTCACAGTAAACTTAAAATCATTTTTGAGACGTTTATTGCTAACGAATGTCCAAAAGTCGATATATTCAATATTCATACATGTTTTATTATAAAACCCATTCAAAAATTTTTTCTAAAAAATTTTCACGTTTTATTTTCTTTGAAAAAAAAATACTATGATACGGACAGAACAACAGGTAACAAGCTTATTCAATGTCACTACATATTTTGAATTTTTTAAGCCTTTATATTGAAGATGAGAAAAATTTTAAGAGGAATTTTTTCGTTTGGCTTCTTACACACAAAAAAAAATCATTGAAAAATTTCGTTCATAGAAAAATTAAACGCGTAGTGGAGTTTTCAAAGTAAAACATTTATATGGAATTTTTTATATTGCACATCAACATTTTTAAAATGAATTTAAAATTTCTGAAAAGCTTTCTGAATTATTGAATTAATTAATTGTGCTTCGTTAGGGGAAAAAAGGAAAAATAGACACACATGGATTTTTCTGTGACACGAGAAGAAATAAGGGTGTTTTATTTAACTTAAAAAGATCCGAGAAGCACCATGAAACCTCCAAATTTCAAGTAAATTAAACGGATACAATTTTGCAATCTCGATTTTTCCAAGAACTGGTCATATTCAAAGTGAAGTTTTTTTAATAATTCTCAAAATCTTAATAAATATTCATCAATTTCCCTCATCTGCAGCATCAACATCCTCAGGCTTATATCTTCTTCGATAATTTAGAACGTACTAATAACTAATTTTATAGCTTTTAAAAAATCCATAAAACGAGTTATTGACAAATGTTTCTTATCTTTGGTAATCATCACGTTAAGATTGTTAAGTGTCTAAAATCTGGTCCCGCGCTGCCTCTTGTAACCAATTTATTCAAAATCCTCACCATAAAATTTTCTACCCCACATACGAACAGATCCATGAGTTACCAAAATTAAAAAAAAAACACTATCTTTTTAGAGCACGAAAAAAAACACCGATTAATCTAAAAAAACATCAACTTAATCGAACCTCATAACACATACTCCTGATTTCCGACAACATATGCAACTCCTTCGACACCCTCTGCATCTCCCTCCGATCCATCAAAACACCTTTATACCTGAGCTAACCCCTCACACAATCAAACTCTCCGCGCTGGTTTATTGATCATAAAACGACACTACGCGACCATCATTAAAAGGAGGCAAACAAACTAAAAAAACACGTCCTGTACGACATTTCTAATAATCACTAATAAATCATCTTATCTGAAGACTATTTAAATTACAAAATATCCTCTTACGAGCAAAAGAAAAAGAAAAATCTCCAACGATAAAGAAAAAACACAAGATAAACTCCGCATTCGTCGACGAGTCTCTATCTAGAATAAATACACGTAACGTAGATTGCGTAACCTTTCTAATATTTACCCTTCATATTAATCGCAGCTGCATATGGTCAAGTTTACTTAACAAACGAAAGAGTACTTTTTCGAAGTGGTAAAATTGTTTCATATACTCATTATCAGTACAGTCGTCGTTTCGGCATAAATTAAAACGAAAAAAAAAACACGCCCACTAACTTTCCGCAACAGCAGCACCGATACCCCTAAAATAACACCTTACCGAGGGTTGTGAAAAAATATCGCTTATAAAATAAACATAATTTAAAATCCATTAATTACGAGTACCACTAATAATCATTTCCCGACACCTTACAGTTATATCGTATCGATCCAAAAGCTACTATTAAAAAGAGAATTAAAAAGAATTCTCGGAATTTTAATAAGATTTTACGATACACCTGAAAAGTACGTACATAAAAGGCGCGCGTTTCACATTGGTAATTAAAATTATTTAAAAATCCGGCTCCTCGTGTTAATTTAAAAATGAAGAAAAAAGAAACGGTAGCTTATTTTATAATTACTTTTTTTTCTTATGCTTCGTTTTAGCTTCTATGACTTATACGATCCAGTAACGCCTTTTATTGTGCGATAGACACGGTTCATCCGTGTTTTAGATTTATTTTTTTCTACAATCGAATACTTCTCAAGATGTGGCGCCTGCGTGTGTCGTCTTTCGTACGTTACAATTAAACTCGAAATATTTAATCATTTTAGATATAACGAATGAAAAAAATTACGTCTTGTTATTAATTAAGAACTGGTGTGAGTTCCCTCGTGTAATTTTAATCGATGCGATGAAAGGGAACAAGATCGTAAAAATGAATCATTTATTTATAGGTACAATTTAAACAAAATTATTTCGAAAATAATCATTAAAATGACATGATGTTCATCAGTTCATCTCGAGAGAGCAAATATGATCTTTGAATCGAGTAAACATTGAGAACAATTTCAATTTTAAATTAAATATTGAAACAAATTATTTCGGAAATACTTGAAAAAAATAAGACAATTGGGCAACATCGTGCAAATTATTGAAATATTGCATCAACAGTTTTCAATACGATTACTATCACACGAAAGTTTCATCGACATATCCGATACATTGTATTAACATTGTTAAAATGTTGCATCAACACTGGGGCAACATGGTCGACAATGTTAACGTATGTATTTTCAAAATTTCATCAACATACCCCATATATCGTATCAACATTCGTGCAACATCTTAACAATGTTGAAATATTGCATCAACATACCCAATATATTGTATCAATATTGGTGCAACATGTCAACATTGTTGAAATATTGCATCAATATTGATGCAACATCCTCAACATGTCTTCAAAGTTTCATCAACATACCCAATATATCGCATCAACATTGTTGCAACATCTCAACATTGTTGAAATATTGCATCAACATACCCAATATATTGTATCACTATTGGTGCAACATGTCAACATTGTTGAAATATTGCATCAATATTGATGCAACATCCTCAACATGTCTTCAAAGTTTCATCAACATACCCAATATATCGCATCAACATTGTTGCAACATCTCAACATTGTTGAAATATTGCATCAATATTGATGCAACATGGTCAACATGTCTTCAAAATTTCATCAACATCACAACATTGCATCAATGTTGCATCAACATAGGTACAACATGGTCGATACGTCTTTAAATTTTCATCACCACGTACATGTTGCATCAACTTTAATAAAACATCTCAACATTGTTGAAATGTTGCTTCAATATTGGTACAACATGGCCATGCCCTCAAATTTACATCCTGTCAATAAGATATCGGGTCAATATTGACGCGACATATCAAAATAAGTTTTCTTTAAATATTTCGAGAAAATTTTCTAAAACACAACATTGCAACTTTTTTTTATTTTGTTAAATTTACTTTTACAATTTGATGAAGAAATTGTAATTGAAAAATTATTAGATAAAAATAAATGTTTTGGTTGAATATCAACGCAGATTACACCCAAGTTGAAATAATAAATTCAAGACACCAATTCGACTCCAATTAATTCATCTACTTCAACTGACCTACTTATAACATTTCCAATAAAAAAAATTTCCTCTAAATAATAATTCCTCCAATTTAAAAAAATATCATCATCTTCTCAGTATTTAAACAAATAAAACAGAATGACAACATTGAAAAAAAATCAAAATATATTTCATCTTAAAAAAGCGAACAAAACGACAAAAATAAAATTCCCCAGTAAATTCTAATCCATCGTATAGACCCTTCGACAATTTACGATCGTCGCGATACGTAGCTCTTAGCGGCTCGCCTTTCTCATACGTGCTCGATAAATTATCGAATTTCTTGTATCTCGCAGAAGCACAGAACCCCCATCGTCTCAGAAGCGCCGAATCGGTAATCGCGTTAATTCGCGAATTAAATCATCGCGGCCGGGTCTCCGAAGGTAAATTACATTTAGTCGGCGCGAAGGCGACATCGATAATTTCGACCATATAATAAACTCGCGTTTCGCGTATTATCTCCCGATATTAAAATTCCACCGCGACCCCAATCCTGGTAATAAATTTATCGGACGTTTTATCCCTTAAAAATGAAAATCAATTCGGCGAAAGTTTAAAAATAAATCCGTTCTCGTAAAAATTTTCTCGCCGCAATTATGGTTTAACCCCGAATTGCAGTAAATTTTACCCTTTAAAAATACTCTCAAATAACCCGGTGGCCTCTTGTTTTGTTTACTCGGCTCGTTTGTTCTGCGCGTCGCTCGGACTTAAAGAGTGATAAAAACTTACGAAAAACCTTGTTTCGCAGTTTGCGCCCGACGACCGAACGAATTACTAAATCGCGTAAAACACCCTAGAATCGGCATAAAAATTCGCTCCGCTTCCAAATTATCACGCGCCATTGCTTCGCTTTTAAATTTCTTTATAAAACATTAAACAACGCTACGTCGTCTTTTACGAGAAACCGCATAAAATTTTCGTTTTTCCTTCGACCTACACCTCGATTCAGCCTTCTCCGATCTTTAGAGACCACTGAACGAGCAACGTTGTCGTTTAGATGATTGATTACCGAACAGCGTAATACAAGGAGCTCGACACCTCCTAAACAATACGCCGTCGTATAATTGAAATTACCACTTTTTATTTCGCTTGGCACTTGGGCTTCAACTCCCCGACTCCGGCCATCTCTCTCGCGCCCGCTATCTCATCGGTACTCCGTCTTTATTCGTTTTTAATACATTTTCACAACACCGTGCCACGACCACCGGCTTCCGAACACATTTTAATTACAACGTTTGCGCAGTTAAGAAAAAACCAAATTATTGGGCGTTACCGGCTCACCACATCTCGTATGTAACTTATCCGCGCACAACCTCCACCGAATAACTTATCTTCCAGTTGATGTACGCCAAGCTCCTCGTGTTTTTCAACTCCTTTCCTACTACCTTTTTCGCTCTTTTAAATAATTAAAAAACACACCTATCCGTACCTCGTCGCACATACAAGCTCTATCCTTCGTTAGTCGATATGCCGCGCTTATTAAAAATGCACACCTACCGACCGCTAATTTTTTATTCCGCGTGTAGCGCGTGTTTCGTCCTTACATCGCATCTCTCTCTTGTTGTTCACCTTTTTATATACTTTTGTCTCTTTTTTTCGCTTGTGTTTTTTTCCATTTCTTACTTCTTATTGGTATACCCGACGATTATGTAGTATACCCACTTCAGAAGCGTCGTATTTCTCTTATATTTGTATACATAATGTAGTCAGGTAGTTTGAAATAAAGTCATTTTATGCCTTAATGAGCCTTACAACGTGTAAGTTTATCGCCAGACGAGGGGTTGAATGTGGTGTTGTTTTATACTCGTGTTCTACGCCTTTGAATACATCCTTTTATTAACCTTTCCTCTAAAAAATTTCAACACTTTTTTTTTCCTGTTTTTCTTCCATTCATGAACGAATAAATGATGCTGTGTAAGAATTGTTGTAGAAATACACAGTGACCTCGTGAATTTTCGACACAAGAAAAAAAACACCTCAAAATTGACTCGAAGCTTTCCTGAAAAATTCTCCCAATTATCCAGCAATTAATTCCACAAGAGGAGTATAAAAGAATTTTCGTATAAAAAAATGAAGAACACGAGGAAACGATGAGAAATCTGGGAACCGAAGAAATTATACGGAAAAATCATTTCAGAGCAGCCATTTTTTTTTACAAAATATCAAATTAAAAAAAATTAATTTAAAAAAATGAAAATATTTTCAAGGATTAACAGAGTTTTGTGGAAACTATCCAAAACATAATAGAATCCAAGACTCAAATATGTATAATTTTACTCACAAATCATTGAAAATTTTGCAAAAAATTTACAAGTACACAAAATAACGAAGAAATATACCTTTCTTTTGTTTTATAGTTCAAATAAATACCTACTCTACCTGTCATTCAGTAATTATAAAAATTCTACGAAAATGTTTTGCAATAAATTTACCAGAATTTCATCTCAGATGAAATTATAACTGAAAAGCTCACATTTCGACCAAGTAGCCCGATACACAGGACCAACCTTTCAAGTATCCAGAGGCTAATTCTTCTTAAATACCCAAAATCTGGATCACTGTATTTCCCATGTTTAAAATTTCATCATCGCTCAATCACGCACACTCCAAATTATCTTAAATTAAAAAATTCAAAAAAATATAAAAATATAAAAAAATAAAGCAGAGTTATTTTTTTCATTCAACATATCACACACGCGTTCTTCGTTTTAATTCATACGATTATAAATTCCAATAAATATTAAAAATTCATCGATTAAAAAGGATACATTTCCGGAGGCTGCATCGGTCACCTTGAACCATCATTTCAACCAAAACCTTTAAATACCACAATACACCAAACTACCTTAGAAACTTTTCACATATCTATCGGTCATCCCTGAAGGTACAACAAAAGAAATATCCAGATCAACTAAAAAAATCCGCAGGTACCTCGAATCCTCGTATTAATAATCACCGATCGATAAACACGTGTATTATCTCATCATCGTGTAATTGCACTAATTGACCTTTTGTACTCTATACTCCGAATCTCAAAAAAAATATACATACTCTCAGACACGAAATATCCCAACATTAACGATTCCTAATAGCTGTCTATAATTCGATAATATACACACACGTCCATCGGAGGTATTTCCTATCCTCATCGTTTAATTCTAGCGAAAAAACACCGACTGATATTTAAAAGAAAATATAAATTAAACACCGATCGGCACATCTCGTCAAAAAGCGTAAATTTTCGACGAACCTTAAGATCACAAGAAAAATCCCATTGTCAAGTATAAATCAGTCGATCGTAGTATAATTTAGTATATTCGATCTTCGTTCCACTCGGATAAAGTACAAAAATCTCATAATAAACGGGCGAACTTACGTATCGGGAATAATTTACAGTACGACGGTTGATAGGTATGTAATTATAATTAAAAAACGGTTCGAAAGATGGATGATTGAAGGGCAGAGTTATATTATGAACAAACAGTCATTGGAATGAGGCTTTCCGTGACTGGGTCCAATACACAACAGACTAGAAATTGCCGTAGGACATTTACTCTCTTATTCTTTGGTATTATGGTACCACGGCGACTGTAGGGGTTGTATAAATGAAGTACCATTTAAAGGTCTCAATACTTCTGCCGGTATAAATTGATGATAGGTTTACCTTATTGATCAACGTGTTCAACGTACTTGATGGAAGAGTTGCCGATTTCAGACGTAAATATATCACGACCGTTTAATTGGTACGGATGATTAAAAAGTCCAAGGTCGAGGAGAATTTTCACCAGTTTAATAATACCGAAGCGAAGAAAAAGACGTCGCGTCGTGCCGCCGGCTTGGCGTGCTCTTCTGTACGTTTTTGGATACCTCTTGTCGAATTTCAGTGTTTGACGATTTTAATGAACCATTCCTTGCATGATCGCCTCCGGTGGTGCGATATGGTATAGGATTGTGTTCTTTTCAAAAGCAGGTACGCCGAAGTGCAACTTTTGTGCATCGCCACCGATTTGTGACATTGAAAATAAAAAGGGGTATATCATCCAGTTCGGCTCCATCCGTCGAAATTTACCATAGGACACGTGTCTCGGTCACATATTTCTTCAAGTGATCATAACTACTACATGATCAGAGTACTGGTCCTTTTGCTTGTACCAGTCCAACTACCATGAATCATCTGCGACTTGACAACAACTTCTGGAATTTTCGCCAATCCTTCAAGGAAACAGCTATCTTGAACTGAACAGGATGTCTGGGGTATTTCGAAACATCAGACGACAGAAGACACAAACGTAGAAAATTGGTCTGATATATTAAACGTATATGTATAATGGGAGAGTGAAATTCAAAGCGCAATGATTATTTGTTATTTCCTTTTTATCTTAATTGCGTTCACCCTCTTCAATGCCGTTCAATTAACGGTCATTAAGAATGATACTTGATGATTATTCTCTCGCCCATATCTCAATTGTCGACAAACACAGTCGATGAATCTTTCACTTGAGAGTTTTCATTAATCCCATTAAGGTTTAGTCTTTAATTGAACTAGTTGTGATTTTTTTTTCATTTTATAATAGTTAAATGTTTCCATCCGTTCTCGATGGGTTTTCTATATAGATATTATACGTGATTATGTAGCAAGTATAGAACAATTACTTAACATCGTCTCACATGTCAATTACGCGTGAAACCGACTAATCTTTTACGCGCACCCACGCTCTACACGTATTTACAAATACCTGCATCTCTCTTTTTTCGTTATAACGTTAAATCCGTTAGGCATTTAAAGTCTCGCAGAGCAAAAAAAAAATACCAAACGTGATAGCATTCGAAGCGGTGGCGGAGAAACCGCGATTAATTCTTTTAATACGGCACATAATTGACAGCAATTATTGCAATATACCAAGTTGCATAACGAAGCTCTCTCTCGCACTATCTCTTTCTCCATCTCAAACTGCACAAAAGGTATAAGAAAATGAACATTTTAAAATAAATTATTAGAGTACCTTTTCCTCCACTTCTCCTCTCCTTGCGAACACCAAGTATACATTATAGTTATTACGATTACCGTTGAATCGATGCCAAAATTAAGCTGACCCCCAAAGTGGACATGTAAATATATGAATTTGGCGCGCCGCTTAATGTGTGCTAAGCAAAAATTTATGTATTCTTGTGTAATTCACACGAGACGATAAACCATGATCTCTTTTTACAATTGTAATCCGATAAAAGGGATATAATTTAGCATTCTTTGTTTCCCCAAGTATACTTCGACCATTCCATGCAATAAATATAACCGCTCATGTTCGCAAAAAACAAAACGTTCCATATTTAAATGCTACTAACGACCGAATTATGACGCTTGGCAGCGTTCGAGTGGAAAATTCAGCTATATAGGGTTTCATTTCGTTTAGATACCGACGAGATATATATTTCACGGTTATTTACCTTGGAAAGCTCGTTTTGAGAAAATTTTCCCATGCTCGGTTTTGCTCGATGGTGTGTATTTTGTTTATATGAATTTTTGTAAACAAAACACACACTGTTTAACAAATCCGAGCAACTTTTTTTCAGCAGTTAAATCAAAAATACGAGTTTTAAGAGTATTCATAGGAGATATAGAGTGCTTTAATCATTCGGAATGACTCACTAGGGTCAATTTATGCCGTAAATCCACGAAAATCCGCTTCAAAACGCGTATTACATCTTTACAAATGTTTTTTAAACTGAAAAAAATCTATCAAAGACTCAAAATTCGTGTTTTCTCCATTCAAACGCCCTTAAATTCGATTTTAAATCGCACCTGACACCAAAGTCAAACAATTCAATGAAACAACTCGACCAAACTAGGTCTAAATATGCCAATAAATCCACAACACCTTCACCATCAATTACCCGCCATTACATGAATTCCAGCAATAAATTAAATTTTGCTAACGATCCCGATAGAACAATAGCCAAATCATTTTTTCTTCACATGGAGAACATTGTAAAACGATGAGGTGGCGTTAACATAATAAGTCATCGATTATAAAGTACTTTATAAGGCGGCATCCTCATCGTACATATTAATTTCCCAAGGCCGAACCTCGTCAAAATGATCGAATTAATTTAAAATATATTTTTAATAAATCAAGACAAAAAAAACGCCAAAATCTTAATATCTTCCGGCACCAAGACGAAAGGGTGGAAACGTTGATAATTTATGCAAGAATCCGTCTTCCTTTGTGAACATGATAGATCTTCAATGCGCTGTCCTTTTTTAAGCTCAAAGCGAAGTATTTCGTATGAAAAGTGAAAACCTTAATATATAACTCCCAAATTATACGATTAAAAAAAAATTTCAAAAGGAAAAAAAAGAGAAGGAAAAAAGTACACCACGCGATGTCTTGCGCTAATAATTCACTGCTTACTGAGAATTATAACCAATTATCTTATTAAATGTAACCTATAATGTTTGATATAATTTCTACGAAGACTACAGCAGTCCGAGAGGGTTTTTTTGATTCATTGCTGCAAGATGCCTGTCTTTTTCAGATTGATTTTACCCGAAGGCTTTGATACGTTGGGTGCCAATCAAATGAGCAGTTTAGCGTGATTCCATCTATTCGACTTTTCTTTCTCCTCTCTCGCGTCCTCTTCTGCATACGCATTCTCAGACTTTATATACAATATGAACGCGCACTAAAAGCTGTTATTATTTGGTTTAAAATTTATTTTCCACGGCCTATCGTAAAAAAGATGGCGTTTAGTGCGGTTTTTTTCCTTGTATATTTTAAATGTCGATATAATTATCGTCCATATTATAAGTACTTATATACGACGGGAACCAAATGTTGTTGAGGTTAAGTAATGAGTAATATTACATGAACTGTGTGTGTATGCAAGGTGTTAGACATGTAAATTATTCGACAGACGAGGAGTTGTTGGGAGGGGCATACGATGTGGGATATGTAAAACGTTATATAGAATGTCGAATGAGATAGCCGTCTCTACAGGTGTTAAGAAGATTATTAAATTGATTTTTATCTATGTTTGCATAATACAAAGTCAATTTGTAGGATTTATTTCTCTCGATTTAATCGAATATTCGAGATTAAATTATTTAAAAATTGAACCACACGTTTCTCTCGAAGTAAAATCAGACGAGGACAATAAAAAAATATAATTTTGTGTCTAGCTGTCAATTGTCTAGTACTTCCTTATAAACAAAGATCTTTGCACCTGATAATCTGGGAGCTTTGGCAACAGCATAGAAAATACCGAGAACCCCCGCAAAAGGTAAACTTTACACGACATGCACCAACGGCGAAGAAAAACGCAGGAAAAAAGGCCACATAAATCGATGTTTATAATTCGCCAGAGAGAACGCATAAAGTTCGCTATTCGATGGCCTGATTTATACGTTCATTAAAAGGCATAGACCCTCAATTACAAATGCTATTATTAGGAGTAACATTAAGAAATCGTAATGTGCGCCAGCACCAGCGACGCAGGCCGCGGCCACGGACGCCCAAGTTCGCGTGTTATTGTATTACCTCCTCAAAGATAGGACGCCGGGCGGAGAGTTCGTAGAAATTCAAAGCTCGCTAGCAGTTTTCCTATATAGTTCGTCTTTAATTGCTGGATATTTAGTGAAACTTTAAAAAGGGACGAATGGTCTGGCGTTATTATTATTATTGTTAATTATTCATTATTCCGTATATACGTCAATGTAATGTATACCGAAGCGAAGGTAAAAAGTGCAAGGGTTGCATTACTCGTTCGTGTTACACGATACCCGGCACAATTCGATAATTAACCATCATACTGACTTTTCCTTGCCTTTTCTTCAGAAAATAATAATTAGCTGGTCGCGTGTTTCGAATAATTAATATTCTATAGAGTCGTGTAATTTATCCGTGCTCTACCTATATATACCCACTGAGCTGCCCTGGTCGGCTTTTATAACCTTTTTTTTATTTCTTCGCTAACCTTACGATCGCGCTTTTTTTTTCTCTTTTATTTTTAATTGTTCATGTTGTTTTTTTCTCCTTCCCCTCACAACTCGATCGAGTTGAAAGTCTTACGGTGTGTCTGTTTTTAACTCGAGAACTTTGTTATCGCGATGAGCTAACGAGGAAAACGAACAAAGGATTAAACTTTCGCAGGATTGTTTTCACCGCGTGTCTTTCCCTTTCTTCTTAAAGTAAATTTTCCTCCGTAATTGTCGAGTTAATTGGAAAAATTTGCGAATACGCGAGTAAACACGGAAACCAGGTCAGTTGGATTACAAGTGAGAAAATATGATAAGAGTTTAGAACTGTAGCGACGAAAAGCTCGAATCACGTTTAATAGCGGAATGCAACGAGGTGATATCTCAAGAGGATTTTTGCACTTGAATAAAATAACTTTACGTATTAGACGGATTTTCTTCGAGAAATACTCGCTCTATTGCGTTAAGGCCAGCGGCGGATTTCCCAATAGGCTGCTCGAAATTTTAATGGGTTCATGAAGCAAAACCTGCCATTTTCGTATTGCACAATTCAATAGGTCTCAAAAAAAATACTTTTTTAGAAATTCCAATTTTTCAACTTGAAATTGAACTGATAAGATTGAGTTTTGTTTTTATTGAAGAAAATTATGTCCAATTCAACATTGCTTGAGCCATTGCAATCATTTTCACTATGGAACCCAAAAAAAAAATTATTTTTGAGGTCGGGCAATATTTGATAGCCTCAGGGAGGAAAATTCCTAAATCCGTCACTGGTTATGGCTTTGTTCTACTTTCATTAAAAATTGAAAAATACTTTTTTTTTTACTTCACAGGGTCATGGACAAGGTGTCTTTTAGCAATTCGTTCAACATGAAAAATACATCGAAAAAAAATTGATCAATTTTGTGGACACTTTTAACCACCACGAAGTTGGAAATATTTCTAGCTTTTGTCAACTCGAAATCAAAAAGTGGTTGTATTACCTCATGGGCGCTTATGATGCCTCTGCATACATCGCCCCTGGGACTGGTTTCAAGGTAGAAAGAATAAGTGAACCTCTCCCAAAGGACCCAAACCGAGTAATATTTTAGACACATCAATGATTTCACACTAAATTTCATGAAGTTTCTCGAGGCGAATTTAACGATCAGAAAATCAGGGGTATTTGGCCGAGGAGCTAATGAGTCTGGAAAATCTAGTGACGAATCAGGTCAATGATATGAACGAGTATCTCCCAAAAGGTATGAACTAATATAACAAATAAAGTTTTGCATTATCAAAAGCGTGAAGTTGAGCTTTTTGGGGCATAAGTTTGAGGCTTCGATGCGAATGGATTTTTTTGAATTTTTTAGTCATTGTTGATATATGCTCTCCTCTCCCCCTTCACCATAACAATTCTTAATTCACATCGTAAAATTGAAAAAGTCAACACTGCCTTCGTTGGTGTAATTTTTTTGAAATCTGCTTCAAAAGAAATCCTCCTCTTCCACGTTTCCCAACTTGTACACTTTATAGGTATCCTTCAAAAAAAATATAACGGTGCCCATATAAATCAAATAAAAGACATCCTCTTTCCTCATCAAGCAAACCTACCTCCTAACAAATCACAATTTTAAATCTCCTAATTAATTAATATTACATCGTTATAACACACCTTACATATTTTTCTGTCACCGTCGAATTAAAAAAAAAAAAACATCCTCATTCATCACATGAAACCAAAGTAAAAAAAATCATCCGATATACTTCCTCATCGAATACACGGTTGCTAAAGCCGACAAACCTGTCTGTTGGTAACGTTCATTCATGAAATTTCAACCACATTCGCATTCCTACTGACCACACAATAACCGTAGCGCAATCTGCTTCGGCACTTGGAAACCATAACTTCACCGTAGCAGCCGCATCAGGTGAGAAAAAAGGCACCAACGAGAAAGAAACAGCATTTACCATTCTTTACGTATTAAAACACCGTCGCCGCTATTAAAAACAATAAACTCGTTGTAAATTCTATGGTCGTAATTTTAATTTACAAATTAACTTATTAAATACCGCGAAAAAGGGTGGTTTTTTGCTTAAGCACGAGAAAAGCTACCGTAAAACCTCGATTTGCTTAACAATTAAAATCTAACTAACAAGGGGTTGAAATTGAGCTTTTCCACCCTTGAAATAAAAGCTAATAATAAAAGCTCATCAAAAGAGATCCTCTACTACGCTAATTATCGAGTCGAATTAAAAGGGGCAATTCGTCCGGTTGCGTAATTCCATCTTGTGCTTTTCCTTCCATCTCATCCTCCTGTCTTCTTTGCCAACCTCAGAATCGTCCTTTACTCTATGCTGGATTGTTTATGGTAAATTTCGGTTGATTATACGATTAAAATTGCTACAGACATTACACCTTTGCTGACACTTTCGTCGATTCGAATTACGCTCCCAAATCGATGATTTTTTTTGCTTTTACAAAGGATTCGCGATACATGCCGGAGCATCAAGTGGTTATATCCAGTGTACTGGAATCTCTCATAACAATATGGAAATGAGCAAGGGTCTTCTGTCCCTCCGCGTCTCGCTTCCTTCTCACAAACGTAAGTATTTAATCAAAGGGTTACACGAGCACCCTTCAAGTCATATTGTCTTTTATCTCGAGTACAATTGGATCTCATTCGAAAGATAGGTCGTTTGATCTTGATTTTTATATACGTATATTTCGACGCGTACCATACCCGTTCTCTACGACGTCTCCTCTTCTGCTTCTCCCACATCTTACCCAACTCGTACTACACTTCTTCCAGACAACACGTTGAAAAATTTCTCGGTAAAAATTTTGATTTACACGCAAACTTCCAGCGTATTTTTCGCTCAGCTAAATGCACAATTTCAAACCTTGTCATAGGTCAAGGCGCGGGGTAAAAAATGCATCCAACTTCGTTGCACGCTGATGTAGGTAATATTTTAATCGGGGTCGCCGATTCGATCAGGTGTATCTTTCCCATACCTTCGACAAAGATGAAGAAGAAATACGACGAAAAAAAAAAATACCAACATGTATTTCGTATTTGCGCGTTTGATTTATAACCTATTTGTTATGTAATGAAAGTAAATCAACATGTCGAAGGGATGGTTATCTGAGCATTTGGCGTATTTGCCTTCTGCTACGGCAGCCTGAATCCCCCGCACGTGCCGCCTCCGCTACCATATTTCGAATTAACATACACGCCGCTTTTACTTTTTTTTTCGGTAATAAATAGGAATTCGTTTTTTTTTCATTCTATTTTTCATTTCGTAAAATAGCGTAAAAAGTACTTTTCTCTCGTTCTCTTGTTAAAAAAAGCTTTATCAGTTGAATTCCTGCTCTTTCGTTTGGTGTGCATTTTGCATTTTGTATCCCTATTTTTGCAACTTTTTACACTCCTACACGCCTTCGCAGTCGTTTGTGCTAGTCTTCGGATTTTCCATAAAGCGTAAAGGTAGAAAGCCTGTATTTCAGGAGGGTGAGACACGGAACTCGGAAGCTGGTTAGAAATAACGAATAAATCAACCTTCGCGTATTTTTGTACGCGCAATAGTGCAGACGAAATTCAAAAAATGGGCAAAAATAAAAGAAAAATTGGCTAAGATTTCGATTAAAAAAAAAAAACGTGTTCATGAGGAATTGTTTCACTGCCACATTAAAATGCTCCACCAAAAAAACCTGGAGTCTTGGAGTACCTTTCTTTCTTAAAGTTTCCAAAAAATCATCACGATATCAACTCCTCGATACTCTTTCTTTTCGAAAATCAAACCAAAAAACAATTACCATAAAACCGAACCCATCTTCAAAGAGATATCCAAACCCATCCTCGAACTAAGCCTATCGCTACACCACAAAGTGAATTTAAATATACGTCTATAATTCGATAACATCACTATATTCACTATCGATTAATCGCTCGCAAGAATTTTCTCATTTTCGACCCAACAAATACTAATTAATGTGTATAAATAAGATACTCGTTTGGAACCGCAGCGCTTGGTCGTCCGAAGACGATTAAAATAAAATATTTAACGTTGTAGAAAAATTGTCATCTGACGGTGTAAACGCGTCGCTTAGTCGAATTAAAACTTTCACTTAGTAAATGAACGCGCGTTAACTTGATCATAAATCGTTTCAGCTTAGTCACACATACACGCTTACGACGTACCTACATTTGACCCGGTCTGTGTGAATAACTCATACACCAAAGATATAAAAATATACAAACGAACCAAAACAGCGCATAAAGGAGACAAGATGATACTAAAATGAAAACCCTAAATAACAAGACTGTGTAAAAACGACGTGTATCAAACTACATCGAATTAATTATTAGAAATATCGTTAAGTACCAAAAAAAATAAAAAATAAACATACAAAATCACAAACTTCCCTGGCTCGTCCCTGTACCCGAATTTGATTAATTTTAATTAATATAACGTGATCGCGCTTCAGCCTTATAAACATGTCGAAATCGTTTCACAATTTACATACAAATTACCCGCGTAAATTACCTACTCATTAAAAAAATGGACACGATTCTACCAACAAATTATATTAAAACATAAGGGGAAGAACCACGGAACACGATAAACGACGAAAAAAAAATGTACAACATACAAAGAGACACAAGAGGGGAAATCTCTAGAAAAAAATCAGTTAAAGGATGCGAAAATATCCATTATCATAATTCACGGGCAGATCAAGCTAAAAAGAGAAACAACGAGCTTCGGCGAGGTAAAGAGAGGTAATCAACATCTGGAATATAACGACGCTGTATACAGAATACGTGATTAATTTTTTAATAACTACACAAAAATACAAGATATTAAATTGTCCTCGAACGTAGTTACACCGAAAAAAAATCTTCATCGCGACAAACTATCGCGCGTTTTAAAATATTATCCTCGTAATTTATCAACCAACATCTGCGTTTTTGGAGCCGCCACAGCGTTAGATAAAAATTAATTCGTGTTTTTCTTCGGACCATATCTTCGAAGATGGACATTGGACAATCACGAGGATCTGATCATTTTAGAGGCATTTTATCTTACATTACACCTCTCTACTTCGCTCATACATATCTAACGGCACATCTTCGCGATATCGTTCGAGCTATTTGGATGAATTTATCAAATATTCTGATATAATCTAGAATTCGATTAGAATGTCGCCAAAAAATTCAAAAAATGGCGCATAAAATTTAAAATATAACCCGACGTGAGAATTTAATTGCTTATTGTGAGTGGTCAAAATATACCGCCAGGGCGTATGTTTACTAATTTTTTGGTAATTTATACTAAAACGCTAAAATAAGCCCCATTTAAAAAACCCCACGCAACGCTGCTTCTAGCTTATCTGCAGAAATTATCCTAAACCAGAACTATCCACATTGACCGAATTCCCTCGGCATGAGTAAGCCACCCATTAAAAAATTTCAATCTTCTAAGGGACACAATTGTTGATCTAAGGAGATTACATCATGTCAAGAGATGTCCTTATTACGCCTTGACTGTAGGGATTCTTCCGCATAAAATGTGAGATCTTGATTTTGAAGATGAAGTGGAAGATTTTATTGATTTTAATTTAGCAAGATCAGCACAGATGTTTGGGTTTTTTACATGACCAGATGGTTTTCAGGCTTTTACAGTAGAGTTGGGGGAGAGTTAAATTTTAGAGAGCGGAAATGAACTTTTTTATGAAGAAATTTCTTCTTTGGAGATATGAAAATTTTCAAAATTCAAGACATTAAATGCAAAATTTAAGTAGGTATTTGAACAAAATGCAGAACTACTAACAAAATAGAACTAAATTTCCTTTCAAATGCATCTTAAAAACATGATATCTAAGATTGTTCAACCTCCTATATGAATCATACACAACTAATGTTTTTGAGCATCCAAACATGCAAAAGGAAATTCGAATGCCCTTAAAACCAACAGTGACTGACAAGCATAGCTAAAAGTACACAAAAACGAAAAAATAAACTCATCTTCCATCCCTGGAAAATTATTTAAATCACAATAATATTTGCAAGCAGCTCAAATTTGATGCAAAATCCGCTTAAAAATTCTTGAAAATTGACAAAACTTCGTTTAAATTGATTAAAATTCCCTGAACTTGGAACAAAATTGTCAAAATGTAGTTAAAATCGTTCAAAGTTGTTCAGCACTTGTTCAAAATTGCACAAAAGTTGCACAAAACGCTTAAATTAGCATAAAATTTGCTTTAAATAGCATGAAATTTACCAATACGACGTTACAGTCGTTTAAATTTGTTTTATACTTATTTGTTTAGAATTGCAGGAAATTGTCAAAATGTAGTTGAAATTGTTTAATATTTGCTCAAAATTGCATGAAAACAGATGAAATGTTGTCAAAATTACTCAAAATTGATCAAAACTTGTTTAAAACTGCTTAAAATTACACAAAAAATTGTCGAGATGTTAAAACTGTACAATATTTGCTTAAACTTGTAAAAAAAAACTGTTGAAATGTTAAAATAGTTTGAAATTGATGAAAATTTATTGCCAAAATGTTATTAAAATTGTTTAAAAATGCTCAATATTTGCTCAAAAATGTATAAAAACTATTAAAATGTCGTTAAAATAGCTTAGAATCGATCAAAACTTGTTAACAACTGCTCCAATTTACATAAAATTGTCGAAATGTTATTAAAATTATTCAATATTTATTCAAAGTTGCAAAAAATTGTTAAAATGTTGTTCAAATAGCTCAAAGTTTATCAAAATTTGTTTAAAAATCCTTAAACTCACGCTAAATTACTAAAATATTGTTAAAATTGTTTAAAATTGTTCAATATTTGCTAAAAATTGCATGAAAACCGTTGAAGAACAGTCCAAAACCAATGAAAATTTGGTTAAAATGTCTTAAAATAACGCGAAATTGCTAAAATGTGGTTAAAATTGTTTAATGTAGTTCAATACAT
>QBDW01003099.1:0-12600 GCA_003261595.1 Maconellicoccus hirsutus | reverse complement strand
CGCGTTACCACCAAAACAGTAAGCTGTGTACGCGGTATTTCGTTACTCTATAAAACTACAATGTTGATTCAATTCTACTTATAGTGTGACGACCTAGGAAGTATTACAGGTACAATTGAATCAACATTGTATTGTTATAGAGTAATGAAATACCGCGTACACAGATTACTATTTTGATGGTAACACGCCTTAAGAATTCCGTGCGTCAATTTACAAAAATTAAAATACTCGGCTGCGTAACGTTAAACTTGCGAGTTTTGCAGAAGTGTTTCAGTCCTTTCTCAAGACAGTGAACCACAGCAAACGTTATCAAATTTACGTCCGTGGTGAAATATGATAAGAGAGAGATTGTTTACGTTTTAGCACGCTTCACCTTACCTAAATGGCCATACGTGAAGAGTCCAGATTAATGTATTACGTCCGTGCGGTCCATATTATTATATTATATATATTATTGTTTAAGGTCGTCGCATCCCTGATCCCGCCAAAACGCACATTTTAAAACGCTGGTTCGGTTTCAGTTTAGAGTTGATTCATTCTTCATATTCGCAGTTTTGCATAGTTGTTTAGTTATTTTACAACTCTTGATCTTCATGTTTATTATATTTTCACTGTTCCTTCCAGTTCCACAGCTTCAGTGGGCAAACTTACTTGATGAAGTAATTAGAATTTAGAAATCAGTTAAGAACATGTACTTGATAGTTAGTGGGCATATGTGAATCATTTGTTATTTTCCGAAGGCTTTTGTTACATGTCAATAACGTTCGATAAAGTGCGAAGTATATTACCATTAAAATAAACTATATGATCATTCGTAATAGTAGAAGGAACGACTGAACAAGTAAGAAACAACCGCCATTTCTTCGTTACCTAATTTTTTTGTGCACGTAACTAGTTTTGAAAAGATGGAAAGCGATGAAGGTGGAAAACGTTCGAAATTCGCTCGCCTATTCCTTTACGTTACAGGTGAGCAATTTTACATTTTTTTTGTGCAGACGAGTTATTTGTATCAAAATCAGCGATAAAAAATTCTTCTTACTTTCATCAATATTCGACATCGGACACCTTAGTTCACACGTTTGCCCTCTAAGAATTATTGTACATAAAAGAATTTATGGATGTGTATATTTTGAAAAATCTTTGTTTGAAACGAACTTCGTTATGTATTCAGGTGGAACAGCAGTCACTATCACACTAATTACTATTCCATTTATATCTCCCGCTTTTCGTAGAAAATGCTTGCCTTACGTTCCGGCCACGCCAAATCAAGTGAACAATGTGTTGCGAGCGTTGAGAAATCGTTCGGGAAAATTGGTGGACTTGGGTAGCGGCGACGGCAGACTAGTAAATTCTTTTTCTATTCACTGTAGACTTGATATCGTTTCGTTGATCGCTAAAGCACGCGATTATTTCGCAAAATTTTACCGTAATTTTCCAGATTCACTTGGCTGCCGTCCACGGTTTTCAAGCTGTCGGTGTCGAACTAAATATCTGGCTAGTTTTATACTCGCGTATTGTTTCACACTTGAAGGGTATCTCGTCGAATACAAATTTTTACCGTAAAAACTTATGGACATTCGATTTAAAATCGTTCTCTAACGTTATTATATTCGGAGCCGAAAATATGGTAAGTCTGTAATTGGACCATTCTACATTCTGCACTAGACACCAGTCAGGGCTTTTTTTCAACCAAGAAATTCATGTTTAATTGCAATAAAGAAATAATTTCAATTTTGTGTGCAGCGGCCATACCAAATTTACGTAATTATATTTTCAGATGAACGATGTAGAAAAAAAATGTTTAAACGAATTATCAAACGGAAGTGTTGTAATTACCTGTAGGTTTCCTTTACCTAATCTAAAAGCAACAGAAGTTATCGGCGAAGGTCTAGATACAGTATGGAAGTACACTATCGCTATTCCTACTCGTAGATAGCTGATATAATTGTCACGCTGTCGATCCTTTCGTAAATTTTTTTTTAATTCGTTGAAATCATTTCATAATGGTAAGTTTATTATGGTTTAACGTTGGTTGCTAGCATGGAAGAGATGAATGTTATCGACTTTTAGAATAAATGTTATCACGTTACGTTTTTAGCTTTAATAATCGATTCATATCCGTCCATTCGTTGTATATGTATTATAGATTTAAACGACGCGTCATCGATTACCATCGTCCACGAAAAATTGCGCCATCAAATTGATTAAGCCAATTATAGGAACGCAGGTGTGCACGATGAGAGAAGGTAATTTCAATTTCTGTTGTTTTCTCTGCGAAGCCATGTATAAGAGGCAAGGTAGGGTAAATATGTAGACGAACCCGCAGATGGCTCCTGTGAATCTGAAAGAAAGTTGAAACAATACGAAAGGAAAAGATTACAAAATCAAGATTGTCGCGTACCTAGATAAAAAGTTGACGAATGAAACTACCTGATAACCTAATACACGTGCTTGCTTACCTGATTACAGTGCCGATGCGAGGTAGGAATATGGCGAATAAGACGCAGCCGGTAATGTTCAATAAATTGAGCAGCATTACATGAAACGCGCTCGGATAAGACGGGTAATTTAAAGCGGAAAACATTTGAATTCTCAACATATAACTCAAAAGAGGATAAACAGTAAGTAATTGAAAAAATAAAAACACTCTAGCGGTCACAGTCATAACATCCCCATCGGGGAAATTGTTCAACATGTTCTGAAACAACAATTCGCAAACGAAACAATTGAATTGAAACGAAGTAATGTAAAGATCTCGCGAAGTTGACAATTTTTCGTATCACTTACATCCTCGATGCATGATTTATTTAGAGGAAAGCAAACATAAAAGGTGAATCCTATTAATAGATAAGTTAGTACGACAAGTATATACGCTATAGAAAGATCTCGACTCTGAAAAAGAAGAAAGGGGAAAAAAACTAGTTATATAAATAAGTATATATACTGTATCTTATTAAACTAGGAAAATCTTCCCGAGTATTTGTGCGGGAATTTCGAATTGAACTATCGAAATTGAAATTTTCAACTCGAAACGCGCCCGTCAACAATGTCCAAATAAATAGGTTTAGGTAACGGATTAATTACGTTGTTTTGTTGATCGCGATTGTTGCGCATTAGCGTTATCACAATATTGTGAATGAACAAAGATAGCGGTAGCATGCCCGATGTGGCGAAAAACGTTATTTCGTACAAATTGACGAAGTGCTCGCTTTCGGAATCCACCAGGTCCACATTGATTCCCCACGAATATGATTTCGTTACCACGAATAGCAAAAGGTAAATTACCGACAGCGTGCCTGCAAATACATACAAACGACTTTCGATACGGTAATTGGATTTGCTTGGCACCTACGCCTACCTTACTACCTACTACCTACTACCTACTACCTAGTACCTAGTACCTACTCTTACGCTTCGAATAGCTGGAAATAGTCGAAATTCTTGTAATTAAACTCGCTCACCGATGGAATTGAATTTGGTGAAAAAAGTAGCCGATTTGAAGTTCAGCAGAGGGGCTACAATTATGATTAAAAACATCGGAACGGTTATTTCAAGATTCCATACTGTTTGGAAGAGATTTTTCTCGTTTTCTGCGGCCGTTGCGTTACTAGTAATATTGCTCGGACATAATACTACGATCGAGAACGAAGAACGATTATTAGAACCTACTGCGTGTTAGAGTTTTCGATAAATTCATTACACACCCGTGTTGTCAGTGTCAACTGAATTCACATCCAAACCGATCAGAACGTCTAACAACAAAACAAATTTGGCTCGTGAATTTTCTCGAATAGGTTGCTTTTTTCAATATTTTAGTACATATCTAGTTCTTCGTATGTAGTATCTACTACCTGGTATCTCTACCTACCTATACGTATTGGCCTAGAAAGTGTTACGTACTACGTATAGGCTGATAGGGTATTATCATTATTACGCAGGTAGAGGTACGCGCACGCACTACGCACTCACCGGCGAAATAACTTCCCGAATGGTACAAGCAGTTTGACATTAAAATCCAATATACGATATTCGCTCCGAATATAATGATAAAGGAGAACACACGAGCGATCAGTTCAGCCCATTTTCCCAGCAGTTTTTTACATAAGAACGGAACTTCTCCGACGTCGTTATCTCCTGTAGGTATCGAAAATTTTAATTTTCTATCGTCATCTATCTATGTACCTACTACTTAGGTACAAAATACATAGTATTATGTACGGTATGTACTCGCAAGGAATGCGTAATACGAGTACAGTACGTGTAGATAATTACTAGATAGGTAGAGGTACCTCTACCTACGATCTATGTACGGTATGTAGTATGTATACGTAGGTATTAGGTAGAGATAGAAAGTTTTTCGATGTACCGTGTGGCCGATTGATCGTACCTCCTCTCGGGAAAATAAATTGACATTTTTTTCGACTCTTTTTTTATTGTAAAAATGGCTAATGGCAAATGGCAGCAACAGCCGGCCTTTACGATGTTCAATTGCGCGTCATTTTCTTCACAAAAAAAAAATCAAATTTTCTCTTGTCAATATCAATCTTACGACGAACGTTGGAATAAATTGCAATCGTTCAACTTGAGGAAAGTGATTTGACGAGTAGAGAGAAAATTTTGAGTTTTTATTGAAGAAAATGACGTGCAATTCAACATTGTTGTTACAAAAAGCGAAAAAAAATTACCTAATTCGATTTCCCAGGAGGACTCTACCTGAAACTGGCGGTTTGAAGCATGAAGCATGAAAAATTCGTTTTCCTTTCACCGTTAAGGTATTCGTTATTCGTGTAACGAAATGGATTTTTAGGCAACCTGTATAGGCGAAATTTAGGTAGGTACTAGGTATACCGTATAGTTGGCAAGTGGCAACAATGACGTAAACTTTTGATTTCGATCGCGTTTCGTAGGGCACCAAAAACGATCCAATTCCAAGAGCAAAAACGAAATTTCGCAATTTTTCCGTCATTCCGTGTAAAAACAGCACCAATCTGCAAACTTTCTTCATCTAGAAAATTGCTGACAATACCACAGCAGTCGGGTGGGTTCGACATCCTCGATCTCGATTCCGAGGCATGCTTTTTGGTGGTGAAAACGCGAAAAAGCACCATTTTTTCGAAAAGTACCGGTACCCTACTTTCAGGGGTCGTGGTTCCATTTCGTAGGGAGAGGGGTTTTATTTTCAATCATATCGAAGAAGCTCGATTTTTTTCCGCCCGCCACCTTACTATACGAGTATACGAGTACGAATCGAATTTCGTGCTAAAGGAAATTCGTTGGACTGGCGAATTCTTAGGTGAAAATCGCGCTAAACCAACGTACAAAAATGTTGATAAAATTACCGTGCGCAAACTGAACCGTTAGCAGACGATACGCCGTATAAATAGCTAAAGAAGCCACTATTAGCATCAGCATCAAAGCAACTGCTAAACCCGCTCTCTGGACACTCCACGGCATTGCAAGCAATGAACTACCGATTATTGTATTCCATATAGCGAATCTTTGATTGAGAACAGTAAAAACAAGTACGTAAATTAGACAACTATGTAGTTGAGACATTGTCAATTGCAGTTTAATACGTAGTATGTACTATGTATATGTACGAATACTCGTAGGAGACAGCGTGAGCTCTGAGCCGAATAAGGGGAGCCAATGTCTAGAGGTTGGCCCGTATTTGGCGCACCTATTTTATATAAATGTATGTACATGCACTCCAACATTTTTAGGAGAATTTTTTTTTTGTTTTTTTGTTTCCTTTTGAATTCAAGTACATTGTGTAGGTAGGTAGGTAGGTAGTAGGGACGGTTATTTCGATCGTGTACCGACGGTGACGGTCGTGAAAAATTGAAACTGTAACCGTCACCGTCTGTGTAAATGACCAATAACCGCCACAAGCAACGGCGGGTAAACGACAAACGTTACCGTCGTCACGCTTCATCATTTTTTTGAGGATGTAAGATTCTATGTCAAGTGTCGCTTGAAAGAGGATGAAATTTGGCGTATTCGCCTCGCTTACACTAGGTACGTATGTTTTTAATTGCAAGATGAAAAAGTTTAACGTTAAATTATCTGAAAAACTGAAAGTCGTACATTCGTGTACCTACTACCTACTACCTAGTGTAAGCGAGGCGAAGCGAATACGCCAAATTATTCTATCCCGTTGCTTACTTTACCTTGGTTGGACGGTCACGAGTATAACCGTTGTGACTTGTAACCGTTGACGTATCGTCCTGGCAAATTAGACAGTTATACATATGTATGGTCAAAATCGTACCCGTGCCCGTACCCTTGGCATGACCGGGCGGTTAACGGTTCCAAATAACTTTCCCATACACAACTCTTGTACACAGGTACAGGTACTTGTACTGAGGTAGTTGGTAATACGTATATTTTTTGAAAAATTCCCGAATTGATAGGGAAAAAACTTCATTAGTGACCAATTACGTAGGTTGAGACCCGATGAAAAACAAAAATTTTGAATAATTCATTAAAAATTACGAAAAGATTAGAGTTGGAAATTAATTCATCATCTGCACGCTCAACTGTTGACCTATCACAACAGCCTATCGTATTTCGTATTGAAACAAAATTTTCTTTTTGCCGTATGTGTATTGCTACCGCTATCTTTGTGAGGCCCGGTGATGATATGATGCAGAGTTGCAGGCTACTTGAGACCTGGCATTTCTACAAATTACAACAGCTGTTGAGGTGGGTGTGGAAATAACATTGGCCATTAATTCGTGTCATTTTAGGTGCTATCAGAGAGGTAGGGAAATAGGGGACACAGTCGCTACTCTACCACATTGGCCCTTGCGCAACACTGCCAAAGCAACGGGTCTCGGAACATTGGTGGCATACCTCGGGATTGATTTGCACACACCGATTTCGCAGAGTGTGAGTTTGCATAAACTATGAGTTAAATCTGTGTAAAATAAATGCGGAGAGTATACATCATTACATACGTGTTATGCGAGGCCCCGGGTGATTTGCCTACGTATTGCCCGACCGGACATTCTAAGTCTCGGAACGTCGGTGTAACTTCTAGAAATGGGAGTGTAGAAGTAGAGATAATCGAGTTAAAATTATTCAAAAAAATTGAAAACCCATTTTTGTTTTTTGTTTTTTGTTTTTTTTTTTTAAGAGAGAGAGAGTGTCCCCGCAGCCTATTGGTTGAGCAACACCTACCTACCTACCTACCTACTTACTTACCCACTTTGTACCGAACACTGTAATAGCTGGGCCCAGATCATTGATCAAGAAGCCATAATAGTGTGAATGGAATGATTTTTCGCTATAAAATAGCGAAAAGATGTTGTCTGCATACTGCAAATTCCATTTACGCTATTATAGCTTTCTCATTCCATGACCTGGGCCCTGTATTTACATATCTACAGTTAATATATAGAACTGTAGTACTGACTACTTACGTATACAAATATACATATTATGTACTTACATCGTTACTACGCTATTCTGTTTAGACGGTTTTAAACTGACCTGCAAACAAAAATAATTTGCTGATCTTTGAAATGGTACGCGTACTAGGTAGTAGGTAGTAAGCCAAGTACGTCGTGGGTGACGCTTGATGAAGACGTCATTTCAAGTTAAAACTGAACTACATAATTATTATAGTCCGATCAATGCATTCTGAAAGTAGCCACTACCTGGCAAAATAAGTGGGTAAGCTGAAATTTAGTAGCCTACATTATGCAAATACCTATTCCTAGAATTCGACGCTGCACTGAACAGGTTGCCTAATGCCTAACGCCTATACGCCTAACTCTTACGTTAGCTGAATGAATCAGATATGCTTAAACGAATGTTTTCCTTGTTTTTTGTTTCATTGAAATTTGATTATGATCGGCTAATTTGCAGAAAAATGTGAAATCCCGACGACCCGACAATGCAACTGTACGATATGTAGTTAACTATAGTTGATAACTACAAGTTGACCAGCTACTCGATCGCCCAAATAACAAAAAGAGGTAAAGGTACCGATACCGGCGACCACCTTCCTCCCCCCCCCACCGCCACCCACCCACCGCGAGGAAATGAATTTTTTTTCAGTTTCATTGGAAAAACGGAACAACGGTAGCAATGGTTTTGACAATGTTGAATTGGACGCCATTTTCTTTGATAAAAAAACAAGATTCGTTCTTGTCTCAATCCACTTTCTTCAAGTTGAAAAATTGCAGTTTATTCCATGTTTTTAGACTTGATACCTAAATAAAAACTACATAAATCGCAATTTTTCAACTTGACGAAAACGAATTGATAAGAGCAAATTTGATTTTTCATTGAAGAAAACGACGTCCAATTTAACATTATTCGAGCGATTGCTGCTATTTTTACAAGTGTAATTACAGTTATAATAAAACTGAAAAAAAAAAAAAAATTAATTGTGCCGGGGCAGCCCACGATGAATCGGCCATCTGATGGTAGGCCTATGTAGAGGGAGCCGAAAACCAAAATCCTATGCTGTGTGTTGAGTGGCGGTGGTTTTACAAATTTCAGAGTGTAGTGTGACATCGGGCTCGCACCTAATTCGTTCGCGTAGGTTTCTTCGAAATCTTGAGGAAATGAACTTACATTTGTATTGTACATAACTAGTAACTGTAACTAGCCTACATATCTACTCGTATTACGAATGCATAGGCATACCGCATAGGTATTAGGTACGCCTGTGTATTCGGAAATTTCCATATAAATTTCGTGCAAAGTAGGTAGAGATAGTACGTGAAAACAATTTCAACTTACACTAAATCCGCTGGTTAAAAAAGAGCACGATGTTCCATACAAAATGAATTGATACTGCGGATCACTGTCCAGACTGTAGGATCTACAAGCAAACAAAGGCGACAGGTACTTGGATTGGTTACAAGCAGTGGTGGCATCCTTTGTACCAGTATAGCATATGTAGCAAGTTGCTACACCTAGTTTACCTACTACATATTTTGAATGTGAGAAATGAGAATCAAGAATGTAGGGGTAGGTATACTCGTAGGTACTAGGTACTAGGTAGTAGGTAGTAGGTTAGGTACCTAAGTCGATGATATTACATACTCGTATTATGTATACTGGGGAACCCAAAATTGCCCACTAGAATCGAAAAATTTCAAATATCCGTCGTCGCCTCTGCTCGTTCAAGTCCTATTTCAATGATCTACACTTGTCCTGCCTAAAAAATCGCAGTTACTCGTATGGTACACCCAGAAAAAATCCAGATTGCCGCCACTGGTTACAAGTAGCCTACGCTACGTTTCTGCATTAAGCGGTTGTCTCGACTGATCTTCAATTAGCCCATCTTTCACACAATACGAGTATGTGTACGGTATTTATGTATTTACAATTTCCATATTGGGTACCTTACGTAGTACATACAGTACGAGTATGTGGATGTACCATGTACCCTGTACAGTGGGCAGGAATGGCAGCATTCCACGTTTGCGATTTTCTAACGCTACGTTATTACGAGTACTTATTAGGTATGTGTATATACTGTAGATAAGTCGCTGCGCTAAGGTATCGAGTTCACCTACCTATTGTAGTACGACGAGGTTTTGTTGTCAAATTTCACCATTAACGGCATTAATTGGTCGCTATCGTTATCGCGTTCGACAGCTTTCGAAAACACGCGTTCTGTGCTTCTGCGCATACGAGTATATAATTTACATAGTAGGTACACAACACACCATACTACATACATAGTTAGTTAGTTATATACTGTACATAGCCTATACGAGTATGAGTATGAGTATGAGTATACGTATACGTATACTATACCATGTAGTATGTCCGGTTGATCTTGGTACTCGTAACCGTGAAAATACGTTGAAGGGTACTAAGATCAATCGGACGTACTGTACGCTGTACGAGTATTAATAACAAATCGAAATATACAAACACCAAGTGTAAAGCGGCGAGGGCGGCTTATTTTTTGAGCGAAAAGCCCAGACGATACAATAATACGAGTACGTGCAACTCCGCAACTCAGCTATTCCAGCTGCTGACTAATGACTATACAAAATAGTGCCGCCGATGACAAATCCCTCAGTAAATACGTAGATTACTTTTTTCTTTAGGTTCCAATTTGTTCTTATCGAGTCGTCGCAATTTTTCTACTTGCGAATGAATTAACAAGATCAAATTTGATTTTACATCGTTTAAGCCATTGCTGCCATTTCCACGAGTAATTTATTTTTTCAGCGGCGGCCCACAAGCAGTCCGTCACTCGGCACCTTTTTTTTTTCAATACTCAATTTTAGTGCCGTCTGCAGAGTTCTACGAAACCGCGTTTCCGCATTACATCGAGAGGGAAGAGGGAAGGAGGGAGCTCCTCGGCTTCGTGAGAACTTCATCCTTTGCGCTTGGTCTGTTTGTCACGCATACACACACATATACGGAGGGGGAAGTTATCTGCATCCTCTACCGGGTGGGCTGTTTGCCTCTTTTACACGTAGCATCTTTTGGTCAGGTGAAGGTGCCCGACTCGCAACAAGTTTCACGTTCATGTACCTTTGATGCCCTACCGTTAATATCACCCACTTTCCGATGGCCGCATTTACTGTTGCTTCCTGATGTGATGTGTAACATCAGTTCAACTTGTGGCGCGATTGGCGCATCCTACCAGTTACCCATCGTTGGCTAGTGCTACTGCTACTGCTAGTGCTAGTGCTAGTGCCTCTGGCCTCGGCAGTGGTGTTATGAAAGTAGGCTTCTTGTGGTTTTTTTTAGTTTCTTTTGGTCCAAGTAGGGTCTAGGGTGTAGGGTGTAGGGTGTTCTCCAAACCAGACACCTACTGGTTACCTGTTGGTGTGGACACCATCAGCCGCAGAGATGGCCGCTCATTGGTCAAATGCTTAAGACGATACAATAATGTGGACCGCTCTACCATACAACAGCTAAAGTGAGGCCAACAAAATATTAACTTCTAAGGGCCTAAGTGTGAAAGGCGCGTGCAGGACACAGAGGTGTTGAAGGGAAAACATCACAAACGAACGCAGTAACGCATGTTAACGCCAATATACCAACACTGTCGATCTTGCGCATTGAGCAGAGCTACTCCTGTGCTTAGGCTCCTTTAGTTATGTTGGCTTCGTTTTGCTCTGTTACCTACCTATTCGATTTGATGTACCGTACAATGTACATACATTCTACGTAGGCAATTACACATAGTAGGTCTACGTAAGATTGACGCATATGTATAGGTAATTAGGTATATACGTAGTACGCAGTGTAGTGTAGTGCAGCGTAAGCGTAGCATTATTATAGGAATAAACGCGTATGACATGAAGTAAACCGGGTGACCTGGTGATTTCAAATGACGAGTTTTCATTTCCCGAGTGATATGGCGAGTCAACGGATTTGGCTCTGGGTCTCGACCGTCTTCCAAACTTCTTCGCCTCCGCTACTATTTCTTTTTTGTTTCTCATTTTAACTGCGAATAAGACATTACCGTAAATGAGTAACAACAGTACGAACACATGGTACATACATGTATACCCGTATACTACATAATTATATAGGTAGCTGTAGCTCTAGCTATTGTGTACTCGTATGTTCGTGAGAGCCAGCATTTCCACAACACCTTCAGAGACTGAAGTGGCAATATCACAGCACCACAGGGGTACGGATTATATAACAAAAATGAGAAAAAAATTGATTTTTGGGTTAGGTTAATATTCAAGGGTGTAAATGACGAATTAAAGAAGGAAACGCGTTTTAAATTGTGAAATTTTTAGCATTTTTATTGAATTATTCAAAAATTTCCTCACGTAACATATGACTTCAATACTGTAGATGTTTTTTAAAAGGAAAAAGTTTGATCTTTCCAATGCCGCAAACCTCATCTTTCTATCTTACGCGTAATTAGATCAAAAGTTATAAAAATTTAAATTTCCAAAACTTTTCAAAATTATGTAAATTTTTGCGATTTTCAATTCTTGGACGACCATAACTTTTTAACTGTGTGAGATGGAGAGGTGAGGTTTGCGGCATTCAACAAGACGGTCTTTCCTCCCTCCTCCTCTCTCCCCCCCCCGAGAAACACTCAAGTGCTTCTGGAGGGGTGAAGACCGTTGTGTTGAATGCCGCAAACCTCACCTCTCTATCTCACATAGTTAAAAAGTAATGGTCGTTCAAAAATTGACAATTACAAAAATTTACATAGTTCTGAAAAGTTTTGGAAATTTTAATTTTTATAACTTTTGATCTAATTACGTGTAAGATTAGATAGAAAGATGAGGTTTTCGACATTAGAAAGATCGAACTTTTTCCTTCTAAAAACACCTACGGTATTAAAGTCATATGTTATGTGAGGAAATTTTTGAATAATTCAATAAAAATGATAAAAATTTCACTATTTGAAACGCGTTTCCTTCTTTAATTCGTCATTTACACCCTTGAATGTTAACCTAACGCAAAAATCATCCTCACTAGAATAATGTAGAGAAAATTCTCTTGCTCCCAGAACAAACCGCATATTTCTATCTATTTTAGTAATTGAGGTATAATTTTTCAAAATCTGTTAACAAAAATGAGAAAAAAGTAATTTTTTGAAGGGTATACCGCCGCCTTTGCGGCCCGGAGGTTAGGCAAACATGC
>QBDW01003098.1:0-12634 GCA_003261595.1 Maconellicoccus hirsutus | reverse complement strand
ATCTACTCATAAAAAATGATTTTTTCGATTTCACATTGATTAAGAAAAAAATTAAAACTACCAATTACCTAATCTAAACGAAACCCTAAGAAATAAAAATCTCACATTAATTATTCAACAAAAATTAATATATTAAAATCATTGTAAAAACAAAATTTTTGTTAATTTTGGTCTTCAATAAAATAAAATGTCGCAATTAGACGATAAATAAATTTCAAAAAATTTCCAAAAGTGTCAATTTAAAAAAAACTCAAAAATATCAAAGAATATCACCGAAATTTTTTCATGTGTTATTCTGCGAAAAATTAACTATCATTGAGAATTTTTTCTAAATTGCAATTGCAACTCTTAAACATCGTATTTTTTTCGTAATTTCAAGGTTTCAAATGACTTTTTTCGTATCTATAAAATTGGCAACACTGATTTCATCACCAAACGCGAATTATCCCTTCAAAAAAGAACAAAATCAAAAAGTTCAAATCGGTAGGCACGATTCAACCAGAGTTTCCCTGACTGAAAATTTTGGAAAATTTCAAATTACCAACTCTGCATAAAAAATCACTGAAACCTTCGCTTTGTGTTACTCGCAATCGTTCGATGACCTCCACACACATGCAAGATAAAAAAAAATTCGACGACTCCATCACCCAACCTCACGCTCATTCGACATGGCACCCTCACATCACTCCACTATCACGTACTCATCTCAAAGGTCACATTTCCAGCAAAAATACCTGCAATCCACACATTCCACTTCACCGCACCAAGCCCATCAAAACCAATCGATTATTCGCCTAACAAAAGCACCTTATACAGCGCCGACCAGCGACAATTACACGTCGCGGTCATTAATCAATCTTTCGCAAAACACCACCACTTAAGGTACCCTCCACACATACACGCTTCACCGTAAAAAACCAACCCTCGTGTAAGCATCTCTCTCGAAAAAAAAACGCCACCGGCCATTACACCAGATTTACGCAACGTCCGAACATCGAATCATCGACGCCACGAGGACGACACAAGCCAAACAGCAAAAGAACGAGATACCAAAACGAAACTGACACTTGGATCAACGACATTACCACGCATCCATAAATAAATCTTCCACTGCGATTATCTCACAGCTTCTGGGGTTAACGCCACAGACCCCTTTACCATTTCTACTCTTCGCGTGATAATTTCTCGATAATTCTCGTAATATAATTAAAAACGCCTCGCATACCTGCGTCCTTACGATAAAAGCTCTAACTCGATAGAAAAAAAAAACAAAAAAAAAACTTCTACCTCCATTAAACTACTCCTTTTATTATCGTTTTAAGCGAATAAATTAATTTACATATTATATTGCGGTACGCCTAATTTAAATGTAAAGCAACGGTGAAAATTCGTTTTCAAATAGTACGCGAAATTCTCCTTTATGTACTTGGTCGTGTACGTCGGTGGCCGCCGCAGCCGCAACCGCCGTCGCCAATTTCCCGATAAAGTTAAACTTTTTAAAAGTAATTAAGAAAATCAAGCAGCGAAAAAGGCAGCTGAACTTTTATCCTTTATGTTCGCGTACACAAATTAAGAATCTCTTTTAAAAAGCATTTTTCTCTTTTTTTCTCTCCACCTCCTCTCCTTTCGGCGCTTTTTCTACTGCGCTAAAAATGTATACAAAAGATCTCCCCCCATCGGGCACCCCCTTCACCGCTATCACGAGTTAATTCTCCGACGTCTTTTTCGGTTTCGTGTTAAAATTCCATAAAAGATCGGTATTACGAGTACTACGTCGTCGTGTCGTAGAAAAGGCCTAGTTTCGTGGTAAAAAAAATGGTATAATTCCGCCAGCCGAAGATAATTATGCGTGATTAGTTCTCTCTTTATACGACGAGATGCGGTAAAACCTGAAAACGTTCCTTTTAAGATTAAAAGATTACCTCGATTACACATTAAATGCCGTTTTTCTTCCTCCCTGCTTCTTACCTCTTCGGTCTAACGTCGCGGCCGCAATTCGGCGGTATCTTGTTTACCTACATTGAGTTCCCTCAACAAGCAGGTCGTTTCCTTCGAGAGATACGAGGCGTAGAAAGCGAGCCAACTGAGACGCAAATTTTAATTATTTTTACTTGATTTTTCCTGCGGCTGCTCCCTTCACCTCGGTTATTTTTGCTGGCTTTTTGTACGAGAATTTTTTTCCATTTTTGCTTTGACGATCACCTACTTCCTTTCTTCGGTTGCTCACGCTGAACGAAAACTACCTCGAAGGCTCGTATTGTCTTACGAGTAATTAACGAATTTATGCGGTTTTTCTTCGTCCAATGTTCCAGTGTTTGAATACGTTCGACTGTGTTTTTTTGTTTTCGACGAACTTTCCTTCCTCTTTTCGCCTGTCCCTCGTCGTATTACTATTTATAACAAATTACGCAATTCTTTACCCGAAACCTTGACTTTTTTAATCGCTATTCCTTCGAGTTTTCCTGTTGTCAGTATTTTTTCATCTCCGCATCCCGCTCCTTTTAGCCCATCGAGCGAGAAAAATCGCGTAAATATTTTATTTAATCGCTCCCCTCGTCTTTGGCCCTTCCACGATGCTATTTACTTTACCAGAAACCATATCGTCGAACCCCTCCAACTCGCAGGCCACTTCGTCGCTGCGGTTCTAAACGACGACGTAACTTACACTCGACATCCATCGTAACCATTTTAATTAAAACTATATTCCACCACCGATGCCCGAATCCTTTTAATTTTCCAAGGAAACGTTTTAATTTTACATGAATTCGTTTTTTTCGAGCACCCGCCCTCGACGATTCCACGCCGCCGGAAAATTTCACCTGAAGTTCTAGAAACACGAGACCGTACAAGGTTTTGGTATTTTTTCGGTTTCATGTTCCGTTTCCGCTTCTTTTTGCTGTTTTCATCTCAAAACAACCTTTCCACATGGCACCGGCCATTTATCGAAACCGCGTCGCAACTCTCGACGCATTTTCCGCGCTCCATCGCGCAAAATTTCTAATTTCTTTTCGAGAGCCGCAAGCACCGGTCGTTGGGAAATATCGCGCACCGGTCCATTAACAACAGCACAACGCCATATCGAGTACACGCCATATACGACGACGCTACACAGCATCCATATAAGACATACACATCCGCGACAATAAACCAACAACGAGCACTCGACGTATATTTGTCGACGTTGCGACACGCTTTACCTCCGCCCCTTCATATTCTCCGCGTTATATACCGCATTGCACACACCAATACCCGTCGTATATTTCGCCTTAATAAAACAGCCTTCTTTTACAGCACATTACATCGATACAGATCCACAAGGCGAAAACGCCACATATCCGTAAACATGTGGCGCGTCGTGGAATTAAAAACAAAGGGAAAAAAAACAATTTCCATTATATAACGTGGAAAACCCGCAACTCGCATAAATCACCGGTCCGAGTCCATTTTCAGCGCTCCGCAGCAGCAAACCCCACTAGCTACGCGGTAATATACACGACGACGTTGTATATTTCCACCGGCGTGTGCGTGTATCTACGCAAACACGGCGGCCGTGCGAATTTCACAGGCCGAGGTACTAATTGGCCGGTAACCGTAAGAGTTAGGGTGTACTTTTTGTCATCATTTATCGAACAAATTAAAATTTAATGCGTACACTGGTCGGTAAAGCAGCGCCCTTCGTCCATTCCACGCTGCGATGCTACCGAGTCCGAAATGATACTCGGTGTAATCTCGACGACAAATCAAAATTTATCACCTGTTGTTATCGCGTACGCCCGAGACTTGGTTGGCGAATGCTTAAACGAAGGGGGTGAGCGGAGAAGCTACCACCAAATGAAATTATGCTAGGAAGATCAACAATATAAGGTGTCGTGTCGTATAGCAGAATGTTCAATTTCATTACTTTCAAAGATGTTCACATTAAAATAAATTAAACTTATAAAACGGAGCACAAAAGAATTGACAAACAGGGTGAGAGCGGAAAATTTACACTATCACAGAAATATGCTGTCATGTGACATTTGTCATATCATGTCATACGCCAATTGTCATCATAACATGTCATATTAAGTTTTCGTTACCACGTCATATGACATTTTGGCATCGTGACAAGTAAGATGGCATGTTATGATACTCCGCCATTGTCACGGTGACGTGTTATGGTAATGAGTGACGTGATCGTGTGATGATAGCATATGGTGAATGACATGTCATGGTGACACATCATAGTCGGGGTGACATGTCACGATGATAAGCATTTCAAATCTTTAGAAAATTATCCCCTTTCCTCCTCATGAATCATTTTACAAGATTAGTCTAAAATAATTTCAAAAATAAAATCAACATAATTCTAAAAAAATCTAGAAACACTTTATTACAAATTTATGATTTAAACCCCCTCCCACTCCTTACAAAGTTCCCTTCCCGGAAAACTACGCCTTGAAAAAATTAAAAAATTATGCTTTCATGGTCACACCCTTCTCTCAACGTGACTTGTACGCTTGGATATGCAACCCGTTCGACACCTGTGATGGTATCTCTATCTCTGGGAACATCCCGAAACAGCAACTTCCAAGAAAAAATTACATCAAATACTACAAACACGATACCGAAAAGAATGCCTTGAACATCGAGCTTATGCAATTGTCGAAACACAGGTGTAAAATAAGTTGCAAATACGTATCATCAAAGGAACCGGAACGTTTTCTAATCAACCTGTACGTGTACACTTGTACAGCTACGAAATGGCGAAGGCAAGAACGGCCTCTTCATCGATCCGACTCTCGGGTCATTTAGCCACGCGGCTTCGTTACCGCGGAGGTTTTTCTCATCATTAAAGACACCGTCGTCGTCGTCGTCGTCTTCGAACCAAATAAGATAATTTCACGTTACGAAGAACGCGTTTTAATGGCGCGTTGAAACGATACGAATCGAAGTTTTCGGTTCGCAAACGAGCCCAAAAAAGGTGTTAGTTTTACGAAAATAATAGAAAACACGAGACGAAGGAGGCATAGGTAAGTAACGCGAAGCGAATGAGAAACAGTGAAAGGGAAACGATATACTTCGTCCGTGTCCGGTAAAAGTTACCAAAAGTTTTTTCCATGCTGGAAAGTTTCTCGCACAGCTTATGCGTTCTGCGTTTCGTCTGTCCGAAGTTGATAAAATAGATGGAACGTGAAATATTTCCGAAAGATAACCCGTCTTTTGGCCTTTTTCGAAGAAGACGTCGTTGAAGAATGCCCAGTTCGAACGTGCTCTGGGAGCGAACTAATTACCGTCAATGTGTCTCGCTGGTAAGAGGCTGCCATCAAGTGAGCTGTCATCTTTGCTGAGACTTATTAGGGTAATTATTCGGAAACTGAATTCGTGCGGAGATTCAATGAATTAGCGAAGCTAATACGTGCGCATATTCCACTTAATAACATAAGCACTGGCGGAAATTCCGGAAACTCGCTTCTTGGTGAAATTTTCCAAGACACTACAAAACAGAAGAGTTGAAGAGTAAAGATGGCGGAATCCGCGACGTGGTCAACTTCAAGGAAGAAAGTTTTTCGTTTTCATTCGCGCTTTAAAACAACAACGACGAAGAAACGCGGCCCAGCCGGCATGCGGTGGTTAATTCGCTCGTTGCCGAGCGAATTTCCGGCCGTACGCGGTAATTGTTCGGCGATGTTACGCCTTCTCCGACAGCTACAAAAGTAGGCAATTTATCATGAAACCGAGCCGAATAAGTTGCGTTTTTCCCCGTTATTTTTATAGCCGCGATGTTGCCCAGCGGAATTACTAGTAAGAAGGAAGGAAATGTTACCCTAAGCGGGTATTCGGCTTGTGACACTTGTTGTAGGGTTGTTGGTCTCGGCGAGCGGGGCTTTTCTCATTTTTTTTCGTAATTAACCGAAAAGCTCGAAACGAGGAGTGAGACGAATAAACGGATATTTACGCCGGGGCCAAGTGTACTGGAAGTAATTCGTCTAATGGTGTTCGTCTTGCAAAGGAATTGATTTTCTTCCTGCCAGGAATCGTGTTCGTTTTCGGATTTTCTCATTTCCATGGTTCGCAATGGTGAGTGCGACTTGTGTTCAGGAGTGAGGTGGGATGAATTTTTGATCTGATCAGCAACCAAAGTTATATTGATGCTTTAAGAGTTGCCTACTCTATTATATTTTGGGATAATAATTCTTTATGGATAATTTTTATATCAAAACCATTGAGAATTGCTTGGTCTTCTTTTGAAATTAGAGTCTCATTTGCCAAATTGCCTACCTTTTCCATCTCCTAACCCAATCACTTTATTATTCATCTTTTGTCAAACAAAATGGCGCCCATTTCACTCAACATCTACGGCATGTTTTCAGGTTTTTTTTTCACGCCAGTCTACTGGAATGGAACCAAAGCACTCTTCTCCCACGCCGCTACTTCGATCTTTAAATTCGTTCTGATACGTATTCTCCATACGTCGCGTCCTTTTTCCAGCTCGCCAAATCTCGATTAGCATCGTCTAGACTAACTTTACCGTCGAAGCTTTTCGACGAAGCTGTTTATAAATTCAACGCCACAATCTCCCGCCTCCACTTTACCGGTACACTTTCGCGCAACATTACTCGCTCAAATCGCGTCCTACGCCGCCGCCGCATCCAACGAGAAAACTTTCTCGCAAGTGCACGCGTACTTTTATCAATTTATCGGCTGCTTAGTTAATTCGAGTTTTTCTCTTTTAATTATACGTGAACGGCGTGTCAACGAGATTTTCGTCGCCTTCTGCTCCATTTTCGACCTTTCTGGTGAAAAGTTCCGAACTACTTTTCCATTGCAACCCTTGCTCGCAAAATCCGCGATTATTCTACGTATCATAATAAAAAGCACCCTCGAGCTTGTACGGAAATCTTATGTTTCCGCAACAGGTCACACCTCGGGAGATGACAGCCAACAATGATATTCGTCTAAGGCCTGCTTCGTCATTTCTCCCCTATGTTTGCACGTCATTTGACAACTTCCCATCAACGCGCTATTTTTCCCAAACCATCGAGACCTTAGCATGCATACGCACTCAACACCTTTACCGCGCACGAAAAATGGAAAACCACGTTAATTTTCCGCATTGACTCCACACGCCGCCTAGTTTCGCTTGCATTATATCGTGATAGATTATGATTTATATTTTCGGCGCGCGGCTGCGGTAATGGCGCGGAGATGACGTCGCGTTATATCACCTCGACGCTTTTCTCGCTGAAATTCGCTAAGAAAAATACACCGTCTAAGACGGCGGCGGTACACGCAACGCGCACAATTTCTCGTATTATATGAATATAGTACCCGTACTTCGCGTATACTTTGCCGCACACCCAGCAATCTCCCCTCGACCGGCGTTAAGGCGCCCGTGCATAAAAGGGTTCATAAAATTGCCACTTATTATAGCCCCGTCGAGGTTACGTTGAATTTATAATGCTGAAATAGCGACGATCTCAGTCGAGAGATCGTATATCGTGAATATACGACGCGTACATCTCACCGCGTAAGAAAGACGCCCGGAAAAAAGAAAACCATAGCTAATAATCATTCAAGTGGAACCGACCTTTTACCCGGGATACTTGCGTTATAAAGTCCCAAAATTCCTGCAATATTTGCCGAATCACGTAACGCCGTTTATTCCACTACCTAACACGTATATACGCTTATACGGTCGATAACCACATTATACACCTTGATATCTCACGCGATATACTTCGTATACGCGAAATTCTCCGCGAACTTTCGCGAAAACTTATCCGAGCTCAAAATTAACCTCGGAATTGGAATCGCCGCATGCGAAAACCATACAATCGATATGCATGACGCATTTTTATCAATTTTCATCCCCTTTTGCTCCCATCCCCACTCTACACCCCATTTCATATGATTACCCTGTATCTTGCAACTATGGCTAGGCGAATGTTCGAATAAGCTTCTGAACACGTGACTTCGCTCGAATACCACTCGAACAGGTTGCTAGAAGAAGTTCGAGAAACTAATCACCACTTCCCCTTTGAAACTCCCCCCACCCTGAACAACCTGATGGGGAGTCCAAGCGATAAAAAACCGTCATGTATGTCGATTTCAGGGGTTTTCACGCCGCTGAATTCGATTCTGGCATCATTTTTTCAATTTGAAGCACAAGAAGTAATTCAAGAAGAGTGCTTCCTCACTATTACACCCTTCCATTCCCAACAAAATACAATTTATGATGAATTACCAGATCCCGGTAAAGAGAAATGAAATGATTTCTGCAAATTATTCTCATGAATCCTCATCTTTTGACTCGATTACATCAATATGTTCACCGAGGGGGGGGGCATAAAATTGTGGTGTTAGAAAGGAAAGTGGGGAAATTTTGAAAAACTTAGCACACACATACTGGATATCGATTTTATCGATCTGTAGCGTGCTAAATTTTTTTGACAATCACTCTTTCCTCTCCCCTCCCTTTAAACTTTTTTAAACTACAGATAGAATGACTCATTAACCTATACGATATTCAAAACATCGAACTGCAGTGAGGGGAAATCAAAAATCAAAAAGCGGTTAGGGGAAAATTGACGAAACACCGACGTGCACATCAATTTCATATATTTCGAGGCCACCGAATTCGATTCCGACGTTCATTTCCCATTCAGAGTTCGTCTACACCGACACGCAGCATCGTGCATTCTCAAGTACACCTCTTTCAACGAAGAAACCACAGCGAAATTCTCGCTACTTCCGCCATTTGTCGTTCGATATTCATTCTTTTCGCGGTCTCCTCCGCTAGAGCGTGGTTTTTCAAAACCACATCCTTTTGTACCCACTTAACACCCATATCACGCACATACGTATCGAATACGACGTCGAAACAATAGCGTCGCTGAACCTACGTATAACATCGCGCATACAACACAGACTATACCGAGCGGGCGATAATACCATCGCGAACATTGATATTTCCTATTTATACTTCACCATTTCCAAATACCTACGTATACGTCGCAGCTCGCAGACGCCCCTCGAAGCCCCGGTATTCGTAGCACAATACCACGCTCATCTATTATACTCCTCATCCCAGCGCGACGACCTATTAAAACACGCCGCAATTTCTTTGTATAAGATGTAGCGACATTATTGCGAAATCTTGTTTTCGATACACAAAAGCTCAAATACTCGTAAAATTTCAATAAATATAACCCGAACGAGGCACGGGATACGTTCGACCATCGCGTCGAGCTTTTATCACCCTTTTACCGTATTCCCGACACTTCGAGATGATTACAAAAGCTCCAACGCCAACGTACACCGTCGAACGATAAAAAACACTTTCGCAAAATGCAAAAACGTGGAAAAAATCACCGTCAATGTTCAACGCTATAATCTTCTCGTTTTATTGAAAACGCCAAAACCTTTAATCTCGTTATAAAAAATGCGGGTAATTAATACGAAAGAATTCACACGTTGATGTGTACATCACACATAATATCCACACTCGATGTATTAATCTAATCCAACGCCTTGCACCTGTTAATCCGCAACACATCCATACCCCAATATGCCTTCAAAATCGCTGGATAACAACTTGAAGCGCATCAAAAACATCGCGAACTAATTTCATTCCATTTTCATTCCAGCATCCGTGAAACCAAATTCTCCAGCGTTTGAAACATCATCGGATCCAAGTCGCAATCAACTTCGTCTTTTGATTTATCGTTGGCGAAAAAAAAAAAATATGAAAAACCAATCGAGAAAGACTCGTAGCCGGTCACGTCGAACCTCCATCCTCTTACCCCACACGTTAAATTTCGATGAGTTTCCTTGTGTAATTATTTTCCGACGATGGAAATTGGAAAAAATTCCCGCCCGTCTCATTCCAGCTCGCGTATAATTAAGAAACAATTTATCGTCAGGTAGTGCCCATCGTAGCTCGTATTTTTTCCCTCCATAATCCTCCGCGCCGGTCACCACCGAAAGCCGGCACACTTCTCGCCCCTGTTCCACTGGCGCGAAACATGTTAATTGACCGAACGTTACTGTGATTTATTACACGTGAACACGTGATAGATACTAGAAATAGGCGCCATACATACTCGACTGCAAACTAGGGCGGCCGATAAATAATCTAACATTTATTTTTTCCCTTTTTGAGGCATTTGCCGAGTGTTTTCCCACCAAAAACACCCAAGTACTTGGTAACTCAGGTGTAAATCAGGACTTGAATTTTGGGAGGGCGAATGGAATTCTAGAGGGTAGTTAATTTCTGTCAATTTGAAGAAAATAATTTTTTGACCGGTATATTTTAAGAATTTTTCGCAACTATGTTGATAGCCTAGAAAAACCCAGAATTTTATGTAATCCTATATTCCTCCCCTCATCTTCTGAAAAGCCTATTATCTGTCGAATATACCAGTAAAATTGCATGGCAAACGTTGAAATTGACAAACTACCATTTATGTGGATTACTCATGTTGGAGCATTTTTGCGAGGCTTGGAAAGACCAGAAAAAAAATTTTGGAACAAAAGTTGTTGTAAATTCAATAAAAAACATTTTTTGTTGCAACAATTTTTTTGTATTTTTACCAAATTGTCGGCACCGCAAAAAATATCACATTTGGGGCGTTATTGTCAGTCCTGTGGTACTTTGGTTGGGGTAAAGGTGACCAAAAAAACCTGGGAAAATTTTATTACATTCATATCCGGTAACTCCTCCCTCCACCCAAATTTTAGTTCATTTGACACAAAAATACTAAAATAAGACGCAACCCACCTAGAAATACTCATCCAGCAAACACCAAATCGTCACGATCAAACACGACATAGTCACAGAAACACAAGCAGTGTTACCACACCGCACGCCACTTCCCTCAACAAACCTACAGATGTCACCCTATCACCTAATTCGACAAACGAACTCCTCGTATCGAAACTGTCAACGCTTCATTCGCACTACGCACGACGGTTGCTTTTCTCCGAAACGTGAAAAAATAATAAAAAAGGAAGATTAAAATAACGAAGAAACCTTTTAACCCGCACATGTACGTGCAAGTGATAGACATTTATACACACGTACACGACGCAGCATCCAGCATCTCGTACAAAGTGCCGCCGTCGTGACAAAAATTTCGCACGGTGGCGCGCGTAAGTGACGTTTAAAACATACACGCTCCGACGAGGAAGAGAGAGAATATAATATAGAAAAACGAATTTTCAAACAAATTTAATGTGACGCCATTTTCGCCTTCAGAAAAGAAGATTTTTCTCGTCTTCGAACACAAAGAATGAGCGAAAACGAAGCGTAAATACGAGAATAGCAGTAGTATGTTAGATGGATTGCGACGAGTGCGGGGAAGGGGGGAGTATACGACAAGTTATAACGAACTTAAAATTATATCGCCTGTTCTCGTGTCGTGTATTACGAAATATATTTTTCTTTTGCCGACGACTACCACTACTATTACAACTACGTACGATATACTCGGTTGTATTTTTATTTTTTTATTTGCTTTTTTTCATTTTTTTTAACCATGTACGATTTTTTCTTTCTTGATAGTTCACCGTTCGTCATTTCCTATTGCGTTCTTTCTCTTTGTTTTTTTTTTGTTTTCACCCGGCGAAAATTCGTTTTCCCCCTAAAATGGGCGATACTTTGTAATAATATTAAAGAGACGAAAGGTACATAAAAAGTGTACCTGCATATACATATTCGAAAATAAGAAGTATACACGGTTCCATCATCTTCGCGGCGTTGTCTCTCGATCCATCGCTACCCCGCACCTCCTCCCCATGTTTCCATTTTCCTCGCTTTTCTTTCCACTCTAACACCGGCGAAGCCCATATAATACACTCGACGTACACGACGTAACGTGATTTTTCACTCCCAAATCTCCGTCCGCTTTTCACTTCGCTTTCTACGCCTGCGGAAGATTTAACGCCGCGGGCTTTCCGCAACAATAACTCGACTCCCCCGACGTCCTCGTCCGATAACGTATCGCGCGGCGGGCCTCGTAATTGCGCAAATAATCATCGAAAGCACGTGGGAATGAAATCCGGCCTACGAACGCGGCTCCGGCGAAACAAATTTGCCACGTTACTCTTAATCTTTTCGCCGCCCGTCCAGCGCCGAACACGACTCGGCGAATTATTTATAATCCTTTCCATAATTTATCGTCGTTAGCCTTTCAATACTCTCGCGTAAATTCCCGACGTCTCTAAGCCATACCTACGATACAATTAGCGCCGAACGGATCAAAAAAGGCGAGGTGGAGGGAGAGGGCGAATGAAAACGAGACCTTAACGCGGCGTCCGTTCTTTTGCGACGCGCCATTCTTGAAAATACAAATTCGGCTAAGGTTATCGTTCTGGGTACAGGATTGTGTGCCCGTGTAAAATAATTAATTTACCAGCCAAAACCAAAATTTGCAGTGATTTTTACATTTATTTTCACCATCGCGAGGATACAGGCCAAGAGGGAGGAGGGGAAGTAAGTATGAACAACACCGAGAGTATATACCAAACAATGAGACTCCATTTTAGAAGAACTCTTGTAATAAAAAGCTAAAAGAAGTCGTGAAATTCTAATTAAATTTCAAATACGTTTTCTATGGAGGGGGAAGGGCATATAAATGAAAGAAAATCAATA
>QBDW01003097.1:0-31655 GCA_003261595.1 Maconellicoccus hirsutus | reverse complement strand
GGGGGGGGGGGGTCACAAGTTGGAAAAATTTTCTTTTCTGTGAGAAAGGTTGGGGGGGGGTGTACAAAGAACCCAAATTTGTACAATTGCTTCAGAGATATAATGAATAAAAATCTCCAAATATACATTTTTATTTTATAATATATCATACACAGCTAAGTAATTATTTTCTTTTTCTTTTTTTTGGCTAATGGGGGGGGGTGAACCCCCCCTCCCCCGTGCGTACGACCCTGCGTCACATCGTTCAGTTGTTACTTGAAAAATGTCATTTTATTAAATCGTTCAACTATCGTAGTGATTTGCTTCGAGGTGCTCCTCAAGTTATTCCCTGTTGAAAATAGACATACCCAGGATAAGATAGCAGGAACAATGATGGGGTTAGATTTGACTCCCCTCGACTAAGATTTCTTCTCAATTTCGTGACACGCGATACCTGTTTCCAAAGTGTACCCACTTCGCTAAATTACGACGTTCGTTTGGTTCACACCTCGCATGGTAGTTTTCATTGTATTAGGTATAAAACCTTCTCGTGTACTTCGAGTTGAACGGCATTTTGCCAACTTTTCTCCACCTAAAAGTGAACGTTTGTTCGCAAGAATCCGAACGTAGTTCGCGAAAAAAGAAAAGCGACGAGGGGAGTTGCTTGAATATAAAACGAAATCCAACATGTAAAACGTCCTGTGGCGTTACGGTAGAATTTTCCTTTCGGATGAATTTTCTGTATACGTCGTTACGATCAAGACATTGTAAAACCGTTTGATTTAGTTTTCCGCGCGTATTTCCTCAGTTGTGAATTTTTTTTTCGTCGACAAACACTCGAAAGGGTATGCGAAAAGAGCGGGACACCCGCGTATGAAACTTCACCGCCGAATGTATCGACTCGGTTGAGACGGTTTCGATGATAAATGCGAACTATAATTCCGTTCCAGCGAGAATAACTCGCGTATGGTTGTAATTTCTTCGCAGATATGTTTTAAGAAACATCGTGGGACGGAGCCGGTCGGATGACGGATTTGGGGAAGCACTGTCGTGTAAAATGAAGTTATAGTAATAACGTCTTACGCTGCGCTGTAAGCTTGATAGCCTAATATTTCCGCTACGTGAACCTGTCTCGATATTAAGTGTTTCCTACTCGTGTCTTTTCTGGCGAAAAACGAGAAAAAACCGGCGATGGTGGAGTTTACGTCGATGAAAAGCTTTGTGATTTTGACGCTGCGTTCGTTGCTTATCTGTGAATTGGGTTCGATAGATGTGTGATGTAGTCTGTGATTTTTCTCGCACTTTTATGTGCAAACAAGTGAGTTTGGGAGACATGTGTGAGGTTTGTTATCAGCAAAAGAAGACGTTATGGTGTAAACAGCGTTTATCTTTTTATGAGATTCGTGTCAACGACTAAACGCGCCGAAATCTTAATATACCTCAGACGTGTGCGATAATCAGCACGCGAAATGATAACTTTCGCGAGCTTCACGATGGTGGCTGAAGTCGGGCTAATTCGTTGGAAATTAAACGTTCTCTATGCGCAGCTTTGTACGTTTTATGTTCGCGTATATCATGTTGCGCTCGTCTCGCCTCCTCCGAGGTGCTTTTGTCATCGTCCATGTAGCTTTTTCTCTGTCTAGTCGTGTCGAGTGTTAATAGTACAAGGTGTACATGGTTTCCAACCAGCATCTCGATGTAACGCCAGAAACCCTGTTTTCCACATTTATCACGGCCGACGAAACCCAACATCCGATATATGTCAGTGTACCTAATACATCACCTAGTCGTGTATACGTGCTCCGCCATCGAGCACGAATCGACATATTACGCCTACTGGGCTTAGTTCACGTGAGTAGTCTGAGACGAGTAGGCGTCGTTGGCGTGAAATTATTGCGATGGTGAAGATGGCACTTGGTGTATGAAATTCAACTCAAAAGTAGGAGAAAAAATGCCATATTAAGTGTACCATAAAAGCATCAGCTTGCGTGCAAGTCCGCAACACGGTGTGACATTTTCATGTCACTCCGCGACAATGACGTTAATTAGATGTCATTTGATGTTACATGCCACTCGCAACTGTGCCATGTCACCATATTGATGACTTGTCATCATATCATGTTATTTGACATGCTACCATGACATGATCACATGTCACTTCTAACCATGATACGTCATAATGACGATGAATGGTCATCTATGACATACTATGGTGACGTGAAAAAATTATATTTTTCGTTAAACATAAATATAGTGACGCATAACTAGTTTTGAGATGGGAAAATAATCATCTGACTGGTCATCACGTATCATCACCACGCCTATTAACATGACAATGTCATGACTTATTACCATAATAGGCAATTATTCAGGTCACCATGACATGTCATCACAACATGATCATGAAATATCACTATGGCATGTCATTCGACATATTGCCATATGTTACTCGCAACCATGACACTTGACTATTCCAATGACTTTCATTATAACAAGTCATTACAAATCACATGTCAATCATAACCATCCACGTCATCGTGATAATGACTTGTCATGGTATAGTACACCACTCATGATCAAGATGTGTCACCATGATAATGGCGTGTTATCTACAAATTGTTATGATAACATGGAAATATCAAGAATCACTAATGAGTATGATACGTCGCCATGACAACGGCCTGTGTTATCGTATACGTCACTCATGATCGCAATATGTCACCATAACAATGACCTGCCATCAATGGACATGTTATCATGACATCAAAATATTAAGGTAATTACTAATAAGCGTGACAACCGCGTGACACTTTTTTGTAACGTTTTTTCGTGACGATTTTCGATTCTGTGTGCCATAGCCAAGACATATAAATGTCAATATAATTAGAGGTCATTTCTTCTGTATAAAATTGAGTCACATATCGATCGAGGGTCCCGCAACTTGTGGCAAGTCCAGGCATTCACTTCAGATATCTTATTAAAATGGCGGAGAATATTTGTAGAGGGGATGAATGAGAAAGTGGAAACACTGACGGTCTGATTGGGTTGGCTTCGTCTGCCGGAGGGGGAAACACGTTCTCCCACCAGGTGGGCGAGGTCAACGTCTACGTCAAGAGGCGCTCAGTCAGACCGTCGCATTCCAGATGTTGATCTCCAACGAGTTGGTTATTATTTAGTTTTTCCTTGTGAGTTTTCATATTAAATATAATAAAGCAGTGTGGACGTACGAGCCTTTGAATTTCATTTTTGGTTTCTAGACATTATATATTGAAGAAAAAAAAGCATCCCTGAAAAGAGAACCAATGTTATATAGAAAAGAGCTAGGTACGTCACTGGCTAGAGTTAGTCCCCTTTCCCCTCCATTCCGTCAAAACTCTACCTCGAATTTGTACGTTTCTTTGATGCTTGACAGGAAAATCTTCTTTAAATAAATATATTTCGTATAATTTCTCGCCCCAAAAAAAACGTCTCACAAAAACGTATCAAGATGAAGTAAAATTGCGAAAAACTCGAAAAAAAAACATTATTTTAATTAATTTACACGTTTTTACGCGATAACATTTACCTTTGAATTTGAAATTACAAATAACGAGCATCGGATTCGTTTTTTTTACCTCCTTCAAAGTAACATTTAGCTCGTTTCTCGCATCGTGTCGCGATAACTTTGAAAGTACTTAAGATTTAATTAAAAAATAATGATAATTTGATGTAAATAACGATTAAAAAAAAATTAATAATAAACGAAGATGGAAGAGTAACGAAGAATGAGAGGGGGAAAAAAAGCCGGAGAAATTAATTTCTCGGAAGAGAGTCCGGATTATTCGAGTAGTACATTTTAATTAATTTTATCGTCATATGAAAGCCAAGTGTCTACGAAATTTCCGCCGTAGAAAGCCGGGCTACGCGGGGTATTCGCAGTCTCGATAAAATTGCCATTTACCAGTCTTTTCGATTCGTCATTAAAAATGCCTCGTTTATACTCGTTATTTATTCCGTTGGTTTTTTTTTTCCTGAAAACGATGCCGTTTCGTCTCCGTTTGATGTATCGTTTTTTTTTTTATTAACCCGAAGCTTTTCGTGGTCGCGACGAAAACGTCCGAAAATTGTTACATTCTCGATAACGGGGAAAAAATCCCTTGAAAAAAATTTCGTCTAGAAATTCTAATTTAATCTCGGACAATGGCTGCGTTCAATAGATAACAAATACTTGGCGTTATCAACGTGACGGCGTCGTATTCGTGTCGCAACTCGCCCAAACGACCAGTTGGAAAAATTTACCCGCAAATTAAATCGGATTAAGGACGCGACAACAAATCGACCAAATGGGCTTCGGGTAAGAAACCGATAAAAGCGTTATTTTATGCGACGCCGTCGCTTTTTAACGCACCCATATGCGGAGGAGGATATTTCCGAAAGTACTTTTTGAACATCAAAGACATTTTCTTTGCGCCATCGAGTACAGTGTTGGTGAATTTGTTTCGAAGTTGCGCGCGAGCGGAGGAAAAAAGCCAGCTGGATAAATTGGGTAAACCGCGCGCCTCGTAATCGATTTATTAACCATAAATTCGTATCCGATTGGCGCTGGTTCGTTGTAAATGTCATTTTTTGGCGAAAATCGTAAATACTGGCAGAAGACCAAAATTTATAGGAACGATGTTATTTTCTCGCCCGTCTGCGTCCGTGTGCGTTACGTTCGGACGTCCGTGGTGGTGAGTTCGTACACCGTGGCGTAATACTGGTACCGGCTCGAGTGAAATTATCGTTACGTTTTATCAAAGCGCCGCCGGACTACGGTGGAGGAACGCTAAGAGCAGGAAGCAATATACTACCAAAGCTGAGAACTATCGATTGCTCGTTTGTCACCGTGAAGAATAGCCGCCAGATTTTCGAAGCGTCTTTTTCGCCGTAAAGAAGACCGCCATTTACAATATATATAAATAGTAGATTATCGTTCGCGAGACGTACGCGCTCGAAAACGCGTCGTCTAAGCGCTACGAGAGGATATTCGGACAATGGCGGTTTTTTTCTTTCGTTAAGCTCGAATCGATCATAAGCTTGGCTTTTTTCCGACCATCGTCCGAAATAATAAACGTGAAACCTACCTACGTACCACTACGTCTCTGTTTCTATTATAATACCCGTACATATCGACGAAAAAGTGAAAATATAACGGGTCGTTTTTCACTAGGTGAGTTTCTACGACCTGAGCACGCATTGCGACCCAATGCTTTGATAGAATTAAATCGATTTCTGTTTCTTTCGTTTTTGATCTCTGTGCCAAGTCGGATAGTAAGAGAATAATGGTGGCAAAGATGAGATTAGAGAGGAAGGTAAGCAGTGGTATAGCTACATTAGGGTTTTACTGATTCATCTCCCCCCGCCTCCTCATCCCAAAGTCTCGAAATAGAATAAATGAACATTTTACCTATCCCCAAACCTGTTTTAACCTGGTGAAAAACATTGACGAAAATGGACAAAAATGGTACAAAAGTGAGCAGTAACAGAGCAAAAATGAACAAAAACTGAAAAAATGGACGAAAAGAAAGCAAAATTGGACAAAAATGATTAAAAAAATGAATGTTTACGGAGCAAAAATGTGTAGAAACAGTGGAAAATCGATGAAAAGAAAGCAAAATTGGATAAAAACTGAAAAAATGTTGAAGTACAAGTATGTTGAAAATGCTACATCAGCTTTTGTACAAGTCCGCAACATAACGTGAGATTTTCTTGTCACTTCGTGAAAATAATGTTCATCATTACATGTCATTAGACACTACATGTCACTTGTAACCACGAAACGTTACCACAACAATGACTTATCGTCATATATTACTAGACATGTCATCTAGGACATGTTATAATGACATGAAAATATCAACATTATCACTCATGATCATGGCACTTCTACAGGACAATGACTCGCCATTTATGACATGTTATGATGATGTGGAAAAATTATATTTTTCATTGAATTTGAAACGATCTGCTGACTTGTCATCACATGTCATCATCACATCTAACATAATGACAATACTATGACATATCACCATGACATGTTATCATTACAAGTCACCATGACATGCCATCATAATATGATCATGAAATATCACCACGACAATGGCGTGTCACTATAACATGTCATCCGACATATCACCATGATATGTCATCATAATATGATCATGAAATATCACCACGACAATGACGTGTCACTATAACATGTCATCCAATATGTCACCATGACATGTTATCATTACAAGTCACCATGACATGTCATCATAATATGACCAGAAATATCACCACGGCAATGATGTGTCATTATAACATGTCATGCGATATGTCACCATGACATGGTCTTATGTCACTCATGACAATGATACGCCACCGTTACAATGACTTGTCATCGTTTTATGTCATTAGACATGTTATCACGATATGTCACGATGATGTGATCACATATCACTCATGAGTATGATGCGTCACCCTAACAATGACGTGTCATTTGTGACATGTTATGATGACATGAAAATATCAAAATTGTCACTCTCATGACCGTGACGCTTTTTCGTGACAATTTCCGAGTTTGTGTGCTGTGGCTAAGAGATGAAAATGTCGAAAAGTAAAGTATTAATTTAAAAAATGTCCTTTTAAGAATTTAAGGTATTTTTTGAACAACGGAAGCGTACTTCATTTCGTTTCCCCTCTCCTCCATTTACTTTCTCCTTGACTACGTTCATTTTCGACGTATGTAAAACCATCTCGCGCACGTGAAATCACCTCGGCGCGGATGAAACGCAAACCACAAGAGTGGCTTTTCGACGCGAGCCGACGTATTATAACAAAGTCGAAATTTCAAACGTTCAACTCGGAAAATGGAAAACGTCAAGAAGAGATTTCCATCTCGGCGGAAAAGAAACCGAAAGGAAATCTTGTATATTCTGCGACGTCCTCGTTCCGCCACCGATGACACAACGCCAACACACTACGACGCATATATCTCGAGGCTAAACCGAAGAAGCAAAGGGAAAAAATACCGGAAGATTCCGTCGTAATAAAATTCATCGAGCTACACGCGACGAATACTCGTTAAAATACGAAAAAAGCAAGAATCACGTAGAGAAAAATTCCTATATAGTTTTACATCGGCGAATACATTTTTAAAGGTATTACCAGCGTGTAAATGTTTTTCGGGGATGAACGCGTTTTAGCTTTTCGCACGTCGAACAAGATACGCATTATCGATGTAAATTAAACAGACGCGAATACCTTTGAAATTTTACCGCCTCGTTTTTGGGTGCTTCGACGTATACAACGTATACATGGGAATATATTAAACGCTTTGTCGACGAGATAGCGATACGTAATACTTGTTTATGTATTTGTATACATAACCAAACACCATATACAAACCACCGGTAACGCCGATGGCTCGAAGGATACACTGATTTCGCTAATTTCACTCACAAAGATGGCGATATTTTTCTAAAACGAGATCGTTTTTAAAACGCTCTCGACGCGGGAGGCGAATATTCGTTGCCGGAAAATTCGCCTCATCTAGGCGTTCAACCCGTCGCACTCCGCGTCACCACGCACTTTTCATACCTTTTAACGCGTCCCGTTTACTATAAACGAAAAGCCTTTATGGAGAGAACGTCTCCGTGGTGTAAATTGGATCTTTTTATAAAGTTTTCAACGCGGCTGCGGCCGTAGTCGCGGAGTGAATGTGAAACGATAATACGTATTGAGAGTATAACACACACGGCATCAAACCGACGATTCATTCATCATTATTAAAAAGTCTTCTGTGACAGTTCGCTCGTTTTAAATATTTTTCATCTCTACGCGACGCGGTTACACATACCTTAGCCTTATCACGTCACCCTCCTCAGCCCCTAAAATGATTTTATCGCTGGTTATGGGTATATGAGCCGGACGCCCAACGCCTTGTTTTCGGCGAAATTCGCTAGTATTACAAACGTAGATATACCGAAGCGACGGTTCTTTGTGCCAAACCGCCGATTTTATTCGAGTGGAAAACACGTAAGCGATGTTTTCGTTGGCACGTTTGACCGCGTGCGTGGTTATTTCGACGTATGTATTAAACGGTTTTTTTTTCAGGCCTTTTTTTCCCTCCTCGTTATTCGAGCGAAAAAATATACCAAGTCGCGTGTTATCGAAGGTATTACATATATACGTCGAGTATACGCAGAAGAGGTAAATTTATACGTTCTCGCGTGAACGTATATTGTAATACATCTTTCGGCGAGAGAAATTTTTTTTTACACGGTTAATAATTAACGCGTTAGTGGCGAAATGAAAGGGTTCGTACTTGACCTTAAAAAACGTTCCGGTAACAGTGACCCGAGTATGAGAAGTTCGTGATTTCGTTGGGCTTTTTTCATTTCCTACAAGGCGATAGTAACGAGCTAACGACAGGAGTGAAAATTGAACCGGGGGTGAGGATTCCCTTAGAGGGTATTCAAATTCAATTATACATTTGAGTGGAGAAAAATTTGGAAATTTGTATGTAAAGAAAATTGAATTGTGGTTTTTCAATTTTTTTCGCTTTTAGTTTTGGTTCGAATGTCGCAAAAGAGAGTCAATCTTGTCGTGAATAATTTATAAGTATGTTGATTTCAGTTTTATAATATTTTATGTTTCCTTTCAAGTATTTTCGCATCGGTGAAGCACCAAGTGTGAGTTGTTTGACATCTAGAGGAATGTACATAATTGAAAGTCAGAATCTATTTCGTGAATGGTATCTTCATCTGTATCTAACAAGTAGTGAAAGTAGTGAATTCGGTGAAAATTTTTGTAAAAAGTAGCACCGCTAATTCATAAAAAACTTCTAGTCTTTTATCAAAAATAAATTATTTTTTTTAATTTTTCTGAGAATATTTCTCACCTTGGTAAGTTTTCTAATTGTGAAATATTTAAAAAAAAAATGAATTGTTTCACGCTTATGACAATTGTAATTTGTTCTTCATTTTTGGAATATTGAGTTCGTGAGGTGCCTTTGTTTGTATGGTGTGTCTCACTTTGGGTTAGCGCCCCTTCGCTAGCAATATATTCCACCATTACTAGGTTCATGTGTGCATATTTGCTGACCCTGTGAATTGAAGGGAGTATCAGAATTATAACAACGAACGTGTCACTTCCAGAACAACAGACGCATGGGTACCTGCTTTCTTGGGACGCGTTCGTAGGTTCTTATGCGAGAGTAGGAATGCAGTGTTACCATCAATGCATACACTAACGTCGCTTTGGAAACTAAATGTTCTGTTCATAACAAGCCTTTCAGATTAGAACTGTTTTTTACACGAAGTATGATTAATTTCAATGTTTTTTCACTGTCGCCAATGTTCATGCAACTTTCTTCTTTTCCTCCTTTTCCATTTTCCAAATCATTCGCGGTCATGAAAATTTTGAATTGCTGCTTGAAATTTCTCCAACTTTTTTCTAAATTGAACGAATTCATATACATCAGTTTAATCCTTGAACTTGAAATTTCGATTGGTTATCGTCCGACACTTTATCGTAGTATAACTCATATTTTTATTAGACATTTTTCAATTAATTGTTTTAATTCTTACATTATGCTAAGTGTTGATTTTTTTAATCGTTTTAAGGAGTAAAGATGTACAAACGATCGAAAAAGTATAAAAACACTTTAAATATGTTGTCGAAATCAACTTTGAAAAAATAAAAATTATATTTTTTTTCCTCTAAAGCAAAAACTAATCTATAAAAAAATATAAATATATAATTTATATGGGTTTATTTATTTTTTTCGAAGATATTTTGGCAATATTTTTGATGTGTTTTGTTTTTTCGATCGTTTGTGTTTCGTTTTTATTCTTTAAAATGATACACTAGAAAAACTAATACATCGTGTAGCTTTTCAAATCGTATTTTTTTCTAATTTCCATCGGGAAACTGCGACGTTAGGGTATGCATCGATGGCAACACTGCATTGCTGCTCTCGCACATGAACCTGCGAACATATCCCATTCCCAAGGAAGCAGGTACCCATGTGTCTGTTGTTCTGGTGGTGGTATATTTCCATTGTTTCTAAAAATCTGATATGTTCGAGGCTACGAAATCTCACCTACCGCTTCCTTGACAAATGAGAATAAAATTGTAATAAAGGAGAAAAAACGCAACCGATAAAGCGTTGATCGCGACGCGACGTCGACGAGCGCGTTATGCACACGCCAACGAAAAAGTTTACAAAAGCTATATTTAATGATAGGGTACGCGTTGTTTATTTTTAACCTTTAAAATTACCTTTTTAATTGGTAGTTGTTTTTTTGCCCGTATAACTAAAACCTTTTCGGTACTTGCATATTTAACCTTTTCTTCGCTCATTAAAACTTTCGATGTGTACCGACGTACGCGTCGCTGCTGGCCTTTTTCAAAAATAATTTCCAACGCGGTACACGGCCGACACGTTTTACACGTATATCGAACATAACACTTTCCTCGTAAGGATTGTCCCCCTTTGAGCTTTTTTTTCCTTATACACGTGAATGTATTTATACGCGGGGCTAATTTAATCATTTCGTTTATTCTGGCGTTTTATCGGTTACCCTATTAATTTACGGTGCTTTTTTTTTACGTGCTCGCTATAGTCTCGGTTTGTCGATAAAATTGCGATTGTTTGGGGTAATTTTTTTTTTCAATGTTCGAACTATCATCTCAAAGGTCCTTCATCTTTGTATCGTTTTATAGTGTACCTTTTGTGTATGGATGGGAAAAGAGGCTTGAATACAGGATGAGACGTAGTAACGCGGCGCTTTCGTGGTATGTGGATGAGGGTGGGGAGAAGGGGGCGAATGAAGAAAAATAGTTTTATTGTCGCTTCGTTGTACAACGTACGGTTTATTTTGCTGTCATAAGAATACGATAATAGAAATAAATGATAGCTTTGGTATTCGTCCGCCTACCGATGTACCCCCCGATCTTCGGTCGTACCCCGAGCTACGCGCGTATGTTAACGTGTGTTTTGCTACCTATAACCCGATCCCGATTATTGTCGGTTTATTTAAAAAGCTCCGATGCCCCTCTGTTTCAAGCAAACGCGAAAATGGGATTTCGAAGCGTTTTTTGTTCGGGGTTCTTTCGACGGGTTTTGTTGGTGGTGGTATGATTTGATGCGGTGGTGGAAAAACGAAGTGCTGCGGATGGTTGGGAAATTGCTAATGTTTCAAGGTGCGTTGTTGATTCTTTGGTGTGACTGGAGTCGATTCCAAATTTGCGTTGTGATTTTTCATACGAGTTTTTCGATAATTTCATATGTGATGAATTCAGAGTACTTTAATGGAATGTTTTATCACGAAGGCGAAAAAGAAACGTATACTTATTTACGTTAGATTGTAAGTCGTAAACGTATTTAGTAAAAGAGAACCAGCAGATGAGACGGGAATGGTGGAAAATAGCGAGAGAATCCGACGATATATACGATACGGTGTGACATACGCGCACAAACGACGAAAAACTATCGCTATAGGGCGTGTGCATTCGTTACATGTTCGAATTACCCGGCGACGTCTTTTATTTGTACTATTTTCAAAATAAATATTATACGACGACTGGTAAATACGGTTCGAAAAAAAAGGCGTATGTATATTTATGTACGTGTTTCTGAGAGTTTTTCTTTTGGCTTCTGAAAGCGGCGGGATTTTCGTTGGCGTCGGTTCGTGCGAAGATCGTGTTTCATGACGTGGCCGTCGAGTTGAACGGAGAATGTGGAATTTACCATCGAGTGGATTTTAGTTTGTTGAGAGTATGAGTGGCGCAAGATAGGTCAAGGTTTTTATCTCAGAGAACTGGAGTCTGGTATACGATTAAATTAATTCTCAGCACCTGAAAAATCCGAACGGGTTCACTTTAAATTAAAATCCAGAAATATTTTCATAAAAATCGTCGCAACCAGTTGTAGTCAAAAATTCTCGAAGTTCTGAGGAGTACATATCCAGAGTAACCTAAAATGGGAATTGCAGGCAGAAAACCTCTTTTAAAGATTTTCTTCCTCAAATTTTTGGATTTTTGAAAAGAACATGCTAAAAGAACCTAAAACCAAAATTTCACCTTTCCAAGTTAACTTTTCAATTTTTGGCGAATTTTGGAAAATTGTAAATTACGAAATTTTAAAGTGAAAAAAATCAAAGTACTTTAGAGAAAAAGTCGAAAATTGTGCAAAATATATTGCCCACTTATTGGACCCACCGAATTGGAATTTAGCGTTGTCGAGCGGTTCTGGAGTCTCCAGCGTGATTTTCATATTTTCCAGAATTTTCAAATGTCTCCAGAAACCATTTATGTGAAATTGAGAAGCTAAAAACTTGACTTTTGTTTATTTTTGACCCCTTCAAAACCCCTCGTTCGAATTATCATATTTTTGAAAAATTCTAACCAGCCACCTCCAAAGTAACTTTCTTGACCTGCTTTGAAAAAAACTAAATCGTGGATTACTCTCGATGTGGCCTGTTGGAATTTCCCAAAAATATAATTCGATCGAAGGGTAGTTGAAGGAGTGAAAAATAAGCCAAAATCGAATTTACAGCCGCCCCTCAAATAAACAGGTTATGGTACGTCTAAAAAAAAAAATCCGTAAAAAAATGAAAATAACTCCTAAAACGTATTATTACATCATACCCGACATCTTTTCAAAATCAAAACGCGATTATTACGCGGGCGACAATTTAACTCGTTTTGGAATTACGTTACAATAGCAGCTATTAATTTCCATTCAGCAGCGAAAAAAAAAAGCGCGCGGAATTTCGAGCACTGTGTCTAGTTGACCCTTAAATCAAAAAGTATTGTGACCGAGGGTAGCGACAATGTATTTCCGCACAATACGAATTGCGTTTTTTACGCGATTTTTTTTTCACGTTCTTCTATTCCAGTTTCGGTCGGTTGGCAGGGAAAACAACGTTTTGACGGGTTTAATGGACGAAAAGTTTTACACAAATGGAAAATTAGTGACGAGGGTTGATTATTTTTTATTTTACACAATTACGACGCGAAATACGCGATGGCGAAAAGTACGACTTTTTGACAAAGAATATTTAAAATTCGCGAATCCACGTCCCCGTCCTGTGAATTTTTCGCGCCATCGTTTCGCGAAGTTTTTCGCGTCAACCGAAATGCCCAGATTTTGGATGTGGAAACGCGTGGAGGTGATAAAGGTAAACTTGCTCGCAACAGATTTCATCTCCGGTGCCAAATTATATACGCCATCGCAGGTCGTGGTTAATTTTAAAGCACTCGAATTACATTACGAGCCCGGTAATTTGTCGCTGAAGTGGAATTGATTTTAAAAAAGCACCAGTGAGATGTCCATATAAAAGCTGAAGTCTCCGGGATGTCTTAATGTATACGTAACATTAGAAAAAGATCTCACGACCTTTGCTCGGTTATTGGCTAATTTAAAGAAGCGTAAAAATCTATCCCGAGGAAGGAATTTTACAAAAAGTTCAATTTCTCGACGCCGTCACCCGTCGTATTTTCGAAATTTCATCTTTGTTGTTAGAGAAAATTAAACGTCTGCGATGAGTATAGGGGGTTTCGAAAAAAAATCGTCTTTTTTTTGTTTTTTTGAAATTATTGCAATCGGCTCATTTTCAAGGTAAGGCTTTTTAACGCTCACCCTCGCCTCAAACCCTGACCATGGATAACGATTCATAATTATTTTTCGGAAATTCCGTTCAACTTATCATTCATTCTTAGAAATTCATTCAAATCACAATAAATTTACTTGAAATTGAAAAAAAATTTCTACAAGTAGCTTAAATTTAAAGAAAAATTTGCTTAAAAATTGTCCAAATTTTGTTTAAATTGCTTAAAATTACGTAAAATTGTCAAAATGTTGTTAAAATCATTCAAAGTTGATTGGTATTTGTTCAATTTATTTTATTTTTTTATTTTATTTAGCCACGTCGTGTACAGCCTAGAGGCTAGAGACGTGGGAAGCTGAGGAGGTTTGTTTAAATTGAGGAGTATAGATTGGTTGCTTTTAGGAAGGTAAGGAGTTTGGAATTTAGGGTAGGATCGTCGGAAAGTAAGGATTCGATTGATGTATTTGGGATGTGGGTATTTCTTTGGACTTGGTACTTTGAACATTCGATTATTGCGTGGAAAGTGGAGACAGGAGTATTGCAGGTTTCACAGGTAGGTTTGGGTTGCTTGTTTAGGATGTAGCTATGAGAGAAAGCGGAATGACTGGTTCGTAATCTAAAGAGGATAGTTTCGTCTTTACGGGATTTCTGATAGGAAGTTTGCCAGAGGTCAACGGTTCCCTTAATTTGGTTGAGTTTGTTGGTGTTTGGAACGATGTCCCAGAATTGTTGGAAGGATTTCTGGATAAAGGATTTGCAGGAATTTTTGACATCAAAAATAGGTATCGGTGTATTTGGAATTGGAGAGACAGAGAGGGCTAGTTTTGCGGTTTGATCTGCTTTTTCATTTTGAGGAATGTTGGTGTGAGAAGGAATCCAGCAGAGAATGATTTCTCTACTTGATGAAGACAGGTATTGAACAATTTCTTGAGAAATAGGATGTTGTTTCTTTTTTGACTGTCAGTTGGCTTTGGCGCATTTTTGGTTGGAATTTTAGTTGATGTAGGAGATTTCTGATTTGAAAAGCTGCTTTGGAAGCTGTTGAGGATGGAGGACGAGCGCGTTTTGCAGTATTGGTTTGGGTATTTATGGAGGTTGTTCAAAATCATTAAAAAGTTGGGCAAAACGATTAAATTGATGAATAAATTTGCTTAAAACTGCACAAAACCTGCCAAAAAGACGTTAAAATTATGCGCAAAACTGTCAAAATGTCGTTGAAATTATGCAATACATCTTCCAAATTGCATAAAAACTGTTGAAATGTCGTTAAGATGGTTTAAAATCGATAAAAATTTGTTTGAAATTGCTTAAAAACGCCCTAAATTGACCGTCTCTCTAAGCTTTCCCTCCACCCCCCTCTTAGTTTGAATGAATATAAATCACTTTGCAGTACTCATCCGCCAAGTGGCTTTGGTAACCCGACGCGACGCAACCTACCCGAATACTTGTGTGTTTTTGTCTCATCGGTATTTTTTCGAAACACCCTGTATCCGACGTTGAAAAGAAAGAGGAAAAAGAGTGCGTCAAGCTCGGAAATATTTTAAGCCCGTTTTAATAACTTTTTCGCGTCCGTAGCGCGGAAAATTTACCGCCGACTATTTTAACGAAATGATGTCTACACAGCGAAGCTCTCGCGTTACCAATCACCCGAAACGTAATCCGATCTATTGCGAGAGCTATATAACACTGTTTTTTTTCTCTCTTCACCTTCTACACTCTTCGCTCTTCGTCTAGCTCCTTCGCTCCGTATTCTGTGTGGGTTTTAATTTTTCGAAAATTATACGGTTTCTAGTTTCATTACTCGCTACACCAAACCCAACGTCTTAAGCGATTTTCCATTGTAAAGAAAAACATATAAAACCGCGGACAACTATGGCTTTAAATAATGGAAACGCGACAGATTTTCGGTTTGGTAATATGCTAGAGTTGTAATTAAAAATAATAATTTTTTGAGATTACAATTGTCCCGAGGCAGATATTGTTATGAATTTTTTTAAGAAAAATGAATGAAGAAATGTCAGAGAATAGGAAAGTTTTCAGAAGACGTTTAATTCTAGTATGTCACATTTGGCCTGATCAACTTCACCAACAAAACATCAGGAATTTGCAAGTGGACCATGTTTGTGCACAATTTAACAAATATAACATCAGTCCCTCTGGTCCTCTAAAAAAATTGTCTCTTGTAACGAACATCGCTCCAGAGTAAGACATGAAGCGCGGAAACCTCGGAAAAAATACCTTATTTCGATCCGCGACAACTAATGAATTCGTCTTGGCGCGAAGATACACAATTTATCAGAAACCCCGCGAAAGGAGACGTTCGATAAAGAAGCAATCAGCTCTTATTACCCGAGACGTCGAATCGTTCCCCTTCTGGCGAATTTTTCAACACCGCGGCGTTAATTTCGCGCCATTTTGGGGCTCACTGACGCGCTTCAAATCGTCTTGCTTCATGACTCTCGCTTTGAAAACGAGCGCGCGATATCGTTACCAATAAAATTTCCACTAAGGTTGTTTAAATAGCATTTAACCGAAACCACAACCCGCATAATCTCTCTTTTGGTGCTCGCCCTTTCAATTTTTTCCCTTCATTATTCGCGTATATTCCGACGTCACAATACGTTTGTAACGCTTTCGAAAGCTGCACGGAGTCTGTTTGTGAAAACTCGCCGCCGAACGGAGACCGTGCTAATTTTACGGGAAAAATTACCAAAAAATCCTCGACTGTTGTATCATTAAACGAATTCTAATTTCGGAAATTTTTCTTCCTAGTTGTGACGATAAACGCGCGGAGATTATCGACGAACCCGAAGCCCCCCCGTGTCTCGGTAAAAGGAGGAAAATTGTAAAAAATGATTTCCCAACGCATGACGTCTCCGATAGACGCGGAGTTGAATTTCAATTAGGCCTCGGGTCGTTCGCGTCGACCTGTTAATTACGTGAAAAATCGATCTCGTCAATGTCAACCTTTCGAAATTGAAAAAAATACTACATTAAATCTCGATAGACGCGTCGAGGAAGACGCAGGCGAGAAAAATTACCTTTTTTTCGCTAAATCGTGATTTTTATCGGCCTGAATGTGAATGCTTTGTACGACAACGTAACGAGTAATTCACCTGTCAGAGTTTTGCATTCGGATATGTACATTGATCGGCGAGGTTTCGTGTTCGTGTTGCAAAAAAAAAGGAATTTAAATGCGAAAGATGAAGGCATTTTTGTTATATGATTTGTTAATGTATTACGATTACTCGAGGGAGGGGGATGCAGGAGGGGATTTCAACCCCTGCTGATTTGAAGAGACACATTCTTTTTTGGAAGAGAGTGATCCAGGGATTATATTGAAATGAAAATCAAAAAAATAAAGTTGAGGGTTCATATAAAATGGTGACTTTTTCCTTTTTTGATTAACATGTGAGCGATGTTTCGTAATATGGATTGTAGGGGGGAGGAAGAGGCTTTTTGAAAAAAATATATGATAAATAAAAATGTTCCTTATGAAATTTCCTACTTATTGAGTTATTAAAGTTATTAATTTTTTCGTAAAATAACTTTTTCTCCCCATGAAATCCACATCATGAAACTTTGTTTACCCGTTAATCTGAAAGGCTGCTATTTTGTGTGAACCTTCAACATTTTTTTTTGATTTTCGCTTCGTGTTCACTAAGACTCCCTCTTCGGAAAACAAAATGAAGACACTCAAGGACGTCCTTCCACCTCTTTTTATAATATTTACCCCCACCAATATCCTAGATTTTCTGGCTCAGTATGAATTTACTCTCTTTAGGAGTTGGACGTCTCTTCACCGCTTCTCTTAACGGCTCTGAGTACAGCGACAACAGGAATTGCGAGTAAATCTGATGTAAATAACAATCAGAATGTTCTGATTTTCACACGATGTAAAAGGAGAGACACGTTTATACGCATTCAACCTGCTTTTTTTTCTCGACTGTCGAAAATGCGCGTTCCTTGTTCTCGTCGCATCGTGAAAAAAAAAAGGTAGACCTGTAAACATGGGTGAAAACGACCGTGTCTCTTTCTGCAGCGCGAGTTGTTCTCGTATTATACACACGTACACGAGTATTTTTCGGACATTTATACGCGAAAATGAAAATATGTACAGGACGAGGTCGGCGTTTAGTACCATCGCACCTAACACTTGTGTCGGTACCGGCGCACTCGACCAGGTACTCGGGCCATTTTTCACTTTTTAACAAGCTACCTCGCGTTAGGTGTGTTTTTTTTTTACAAACGGCCATAAAAGTGTAAAACCAGCGACCGGATTAGTGTTAGGAAAACATAATCATATTGTGGTGCACTACGCAAACGACTGTATTGAACGAGGACGAGGATGGGAAGTTTTTCAGCTTTGTTTCGGCCGACTTCCCTTTATAAGCTGGGCACGAGGTGAGATCTCTTGAGAGAGTACGAGATTAAAAGATATTTCTTCGGTGCCAAAGCATACGATGCGTTAATAAATTTCAGCCCGGTGGAGAACAGGAGGAGAAAAATTAAATAAAAACGTCTCGAGGTGGAGCGGCGTCGAGCGTGAAGAAAAATAACTCGGTGTTTTTCTTACCTTTTTTATCATCGCTGTAGTTCGAGAACCTCGCGTTCGTTTTTCGAAACGCTTGTCATAAAGAAACGGATGTAATTAAGGTGCTTGTACGCGTTTTCAAAACGGCTCCGAATATCGCGCCGAAGAAGGCAACAGAGGGGGTGAAAAAATGGAGTCGGATTTGCAACAGCGGCGGCGAGCCCGTTCCAAATTAAATACGTCGAGGTAATATCGTCGGTAAGCGGTGAGTTTCGCAAGGAGTGTTTTTACGATTCGTCTCCCGTCGAGAAGTTGCGTTGTTATTGTTGAGAGGAATTTTCTGGCGCGTCTTCGCAACCAAACGAAAAATCGTATTCAACGCAGTACAACAAAAAACAAACGGTGTCGAGTGAAAATCGCTCATCCGCTGGCCGAAGCTAATTCGAACTGTCTAATATGAGGCAGTAATCAAAACAAAATTAATCAAAAGGATATAAGAACGATCAAGTGACAAAAATTAATCACTTGCTGGCTGGACTACCAGACCTCGATATGCTTCCTTATGCACTTCTCGATCACGATTTTAATCTCGACTTTGACCTGAAGCCAGGTCTGAATCTGGATCTTGATCTAGATAAGCTACGCGAAGATCGCCTTACACTTTCACTTCGGTTTCTGCTCCTACTTCTATTTCTGTTTGGTCAACAATTACCTGCTAGCTGATCTTGAGCCAGATCTTGACCACGAAAATGATCTTGATCCGCTCCTAGATCGTCGTGTGACACTCTGATTCAAGTTTTTTTCATTCGGTAACACTGCGGTCGATCCAGAACCGTTACGACTTCTGGAACGACTCATTCTTCAATCACTTCTCGTTCGTCTGGAAAATTAGATTATTAATTCTTCAATTTCTACTCATAAAAACATACTCAACGAAGAATGTCTACCACCGAACTTCCAACCTATTCAAGAAAATTCATTCGATGCTATTGCAACAGACGTACAGCCGAATTTCCCTAGAATCTGGAATTTTTCCAAAGGTGGATTTACCTTAGAAGAAACAATAGACTTTTGGAAGAATGTTTCCAAACCGCACATTTTATAATTACAAGACGAGAGAAATGCGTTTAATCGAAAAACTTTCTTTATTCGTTGGAAAAAGAGCTAAGAAGAATTTTCCGAATGAAAACATTTTTGATTTCGTCGATACCACGAAGAAGAAACGCTTACACGCGAATTCGCCCGTTGTAGGTGTGCGTGAGCGTTTTCCTTTCAATTTTGTATTATTTTTAGCACGCCGATGCCTCGACAGAAAGAACTACAAATTGAGTAAATTCGCCAGTTGATGGTTGACGCAAAAATCGTGTAAATACGTTTACTACGACGACGTGTGTACGAACTCCGAAATAAAAAAATTTTCGAATAACGACCTCATTCGATTGGACGAGGAAGAGGAAGAAAAAACACGTACGATTTTCTTCATCTTTTACGCACATTCTGCGAGCTTTTTTCGTTCGGTTCGTTCGAAGCGTCCCATAGCGAATAAAACGGTTCCTATGTCGATGCCACGAAGACGATTATAGATTCAGTCACCGTCGTAATTACGAATGCGAGGATTTGCAAAATGAAATTAAAATTTTACGAATAGCGTTTCGCGGACGTGTACCTCGACCGTACGATCATTTGGGCAAATTTACGAGTATCATTTTCGTCGGCGATTTATATTTTTCATTTTAATAACCCCGTCGCCGACGCGGAGGACGCGATGTACTATGGTGCGAACGAATACGAATTGTTTTGGGGCGCGGTGATGTGGGATGAAAGGAGAATGTACCTTTTTAAAATGAGTATTTTTCTCGTGCTCGTCGAGCGGTTTAATTTTATTAAAAAGAGAATTCCCGGCGATGTTTGTGTAGGTGTTATTATGCGGGTTTTATACTTTGATTTCGGCGGTTCGACTCGAATCGTCTTTTCTATACTTCGGGAATTCTGTTTTGTCATTTTTTTCATGCTTTTGAGGTATTATGTGTAATGTTGATTAGAAAACAATTTTTCCTTACAGAGAAATTATCGCGATATTTCTTTTCCCTATTTTATGTTACGAGTTTTGAAAAATAAATGCAACTTCTTCATCCCAAAGTCGTCTTATCTTTGCTAACAAGCTAACCTCGTATCTCCTTTTGAACAGTTGGATCGATCTGCCCATATGTGGGATGTTTATTTCAATAGTAAAATTTAGCGTTGCAAATTCAAAATGAGAAAATTCTGTATTTAAAAGTCCGACCAAAATCCGTAGAAAACCCGTATTTCGGCCTAATCCATAGAAAATCTGCGTTTGAATGAATCCACAGTAATTTCAAATTTTGACCGAAACCGTAAAAAACGTATTTAGAACAAATCCGTAGATAATCTGGGTTTGCACCCAATGTGTAAAAAATCCGTATTTGGAATAAATCCATAAAAATCCATTTTTGTGCAAATCCGTAAAATCCGCGATTAGAAGAAATCCATAGAAAATTCGTATTTTCTAAAAATCCGTAGAAAACCTGTATTTAGGCAGAATTCGTAGAAAATTCAAATTTTGGCCAACTCCATAGAAAAGCTATTTGACCAAATCCGTAGAAATGTCATATTCTAGTCCGAACTGTAGAAAATCCGTATTTTGAACGAATCCGTAGAAATGTCATATTCTAGTCCGAACTGTAGAAAATCCGTATTTTGAACAAATCCGTAAAAATTTATATTTGGAGCAAATCCGTAGAAACTCAGCATTTTGCCCAAATCCATAAAAACCGTACTTGGACAAATCCGTAGAAGAAACCGTTTTTGGGCTGAATTCGTAGAAATCCCATGAAGAATTTTTTCTGAATACAGATTTTAGTGATGTCCAAGTTGCCTAAAAAACTGTATCCAATTTTTTTTGAGGATTGCAGACATTGACATCGAAATGATAAATTTACTTCATTTACATTTCCATTTACAAATTTTCAAAAAAAAAATCTAAAACAGTTTTTTTTTCTTATTGTTTTCTCATAGTGCATGAAGTTTGAACAAAATGAATTTTCGCTTCTTTTTCGCCGCTAAAAACATCACAAAAATCATCCAAAATGTCGACAATCTCGGAACACTAACATTTTGCTACCGCGTGCATTTGAAAATCGTATTATTTCACTCGACCAGACACAAAAGCGCGATACTTGGGAGCAATGCTATAAGGCGGAATAATTACAGGACAGATTTTCGGACCATCTCACCGTATATGGTATAACGTTAAGCACCGAAAACATCATTAAACAACAAATCGGACAGAAATTTAATTAATGATGGGGCAAAAATTAATATCTAAGACCCCGATGCGTATTATTTTCGTATTTTTCCATTAATCTTTCTTCTATTGCAGTGTTGATTCGGCTCGCTTAATGTCGAGCTTTTCCTTTAAACTTTTATAGTAAATCCAAGATGACGAAAAATTTTCTACTTTTTTTTAATTACACTATTATCGGAGATGGAAAAATAGTAGAAACTAGGTGAGGGGGAAAAAAGGGTTCATTTAACCTTGACCTAATACAAAGGTGCACTCGATTAACCAATGACGTATATCGATTAGCGCCAGTCATAATAAACAATACGAAACATTAAACGTTGAAAAAAACAATTCAAATTCGCACGAACACCGCGTCCTCGCCGGTGCAACGTAATTACGCGACGCATAGGTAAACTTACGTATACGCCGGTGGCGCAAGAGGAGAAAAAGCCCCTAGGGTGGGTTTTCCAACTACGCGACCACGTAACACCCGCATCTGCCTAGCTAGAGCAAACGTACCGGAAAAAAATGTTACAGCCGATGCGAACTTTGTGTATGGAAAATGGAAAACAATAAAGTGAAAATGAAACACGAAAATTACGACAATGAGGAAAATGGCGAGCTGATCATTTGAGCGTTTGTTATTAAAAAGTGATAAATTTTTTTACTCTTTTTGATATATGTTTTTTCTTTTGTCGGTGTTTTTTTCGTCGACTATATTTCACCGCGGTTTTTTCTCTTTTTCGGCAGCATAATAATTTTCCAACTTTCCATAATCTCGAAATTGTCTTCGGCGAGTAAATTTCGCCCGGTGGGTTTTTTTCACTACGTGAATTTCTTTTCGTCTGCGAGTTTTTTCTGGTCCCTTTTATCGTCGTTTTCTTTTGTTACAAAGGTATATTTTTTGCCCATTGTTTTGGCGCGATAACGCGACAAAAAAATTTCGACCTATGGGCGAGATTTACGAGCGTAAAAAATTACCAATTTTAGAAATTACTTCGTGCTCGATCACTCGTCCATGTGCGTTGTGTGGTAAGATGATAAAAAGAGAAATCGAAAAAGCACTAGTACTCGTACGTTTTATCGAGTAGGTAATTTAAATTATAGCGTCGTGTTGCGAGCTCGTTATCGATGATAAATTTCATTACGTTTTGTACAAATATTCGACGACCTGTCACGAAAGAATCGACCTTTTGACGTTTGAGCGCTTATTAACGCGTGAAATTTCCATAGTTTATTAATAATTTCTAGCCAAAGGTTACCGCCTATCGGAGTTTTTGGTGTTTTCCGTGGTTCATGCAGAGACGGGAATTCGAGTGCAGTATTGGTAATTTTTCAATTTAGATGAATATTTTATGTAGTTTTTTTTTTTAAATTCACGTTTTATTCAAAAAAATTGACGTTTCGAACATCCTGTTCAATTTGCACATTGTACTGATCGATTTTTATTATCGTGAAAAAAACCTCGAAGCTATGTTTTTAGCTGATGAATTTCATAATTCGGTTTTTTACAAATTTTTGAATTTTTAGCATCCTCAGAAATAGGTTTTTGTCTATGTACAGTCAATCATTGATCATATCGAGATTCCGAAAGCCCATTATTGATAGAAAATTTAATTTCCTACAAATTAGGTCATTATATATTTTTTCATAGTATGCTTCGTTTTCGAGTAATCGAGCAAAAACTCGTAGAAAACCCTGAATGCGACCCCAATTGAGCGCGACGCTTGGTCGCTGCACCGCGTAAGTTACGTGGGAATTCGTGTTGTCGCGCGCGAAAAATTTTTATCAGCATTTTCCAAAATTTACAAAATTTAAACTTCGATTTGTTGTGCTGGGTCTATTTTTGGTCTCGAGGGCTCTGCAAGTTCGTCATTCAAAGTTTTACATCCGAACGGGAAGTGAGGGCGGAGGGAGGAATTATGAAATTTTGTGCGTCTTCGAACGAGCCACGTAATCTACGCGGCGTAGCACTAAGCGTCGCGCTTAATTGTAATCGTATGTACGGTTTTTTGCGAGTTTTTGCTCGATAACTCGAAAACAAAGCGTGCTACGAAAAAATATGTAGTCATCTAATTTGTAGGAAATTAAATTTGCTATCGATAATGCATTCCTGGATTTTCGATAGAATCAACTGTTGGCTGGTTTTTAGCAAAAAACCATTTTTGGGGGTAGCTAAAAAAATCGAAATTCGTAATTTCCGTAAAAAATAAAATAATGAAAATCAATGCTAAAAACTTGACTTTGAGGTTTTTTTATGTGAATTTCGATCCTACCAAGTTTCATAGAATTTTGAAGGCATGATCTGGGAAGGTTCCCTTGTAACTTGTAAGTAATACAAATCAAGGAAAACATGTTCATGTTACGACGTTTTTTTCAACTGTGTGTTTTTGTTTTTCGACACGTGTCGCATTTTCTTCGGATATTTTGATGAAAATCCGCGTCGTAGATATTTATAAGGTAAAAATTGGCGTATTTTTGGAAATTTCATATATGCGTTGAAACATACGAAGGTATATTTCTTTGTTTTTACGCGGCAAATTAAATCAGCGACCCCGTTTCCGCCTCATCAAAACAAAAACACCGCGTAGGAAGGATGACGAAAACTCGCCAAGGGAGCTAGGGCAAGTTGGGAGATTCGCCGGCGACAAAAACGTGGGCCGATGTGTACAAAGGTACAGGTACGTTCGTCATGTTTAAAAGAAAAGTTGGTGTTTCTGCCGTCGCATCGACGTAGTCCGAAGTTGAAAGTAAAAACCATGTTGTAAATTATTTACCGTCTGCTGTTTTTACCAATTTATAATCAACTGCCCCGTTAGCAGAAAAAACATAAATTTTTATTTACTTTTTCCGTTCCATTTGTCGTGAGGTTGGTTTTAGTTACATGTAGGATCTGCGAATAAAGCTACCAATTTAGTTGTTTTTTGTTTCCTTCTGTTGTTAATTTTGATTTACACGAGGAATCCTACCGTTTGCGGTGCTCGGTTAATCGGCGATTAATTTAATTACTCGTATTTACACCGGTGTTGGGTTCGTTGTTGCGGAGTCGTAAAGACGTGATGTGATTTTCATTCGGGGCGGAAATTTTTTCACGATGGTAGAGATAGGGTTGGTCATGTATTTTTATGTTAAATGATAGAGGCGGAGGTGCGGAGAAATTCGTAGGAGCTTATTGGAAAATTTTTTATAGAAATTGGTTTCTGTTTCGGTGAACATGTCGTTTGTAAATTTTCGTATTATGCGAAAATGTAAATACGCCTTGGTTTATGAAACGAAATCAAATATCGAAACCAAGAATACAACGGCGCGAAAAGGTAATCAAAATTTACATTTTACTACGCGGCCTTGGTTCGAAAAATTTACGAAATTTACCAAATAAGCATTACTCGTAATTACACAGTTACATTAAAGCCCCTTAATAAAACTTCGTACGGGTAAAAAACCTTTCGTCGTGTTTACAAAACAAAGTAGGTAGGTACTCGAGGAGTTTTAAAGCGCGTATATTTACCAACACCAACGCCGTCGTGACGTTAAGCTGATTTAGCTTTGTAAACAACTCGCAATTAAGTTAAAATTTTAATTATTCTCGAATAAATTGTTATTCTATAATAGTACCGAAAGAATACACGAAATTACAAAATAAACATACAAAACCATCCGACCGCAAGAATTAAGGAAAAAACCGCAACGTTGAAGAGATAATAACGTTTAGAATTTATTTTTTTTATTTTATTGGAGTTTTGTTCTTTCGCCCTTCTTTGCGAATTCTTGTTGACGTATTTTTCAAGACGCAGGAGGAATTTGCGACATTGACTTCGTAGACGTTTTGATAATATGTCAGATGTATGAAATTTTAATCTTTCTTTTTGTTTTTTGTACGAGATATATGTCAACATTGGATAGAAAAAGTTTTTGATTTTATTCGTCGAGTGGATTTTCCGTTTTTATTTTTAATTTTTACAAGTATTTGTACAAAAATTAAGAGGTAATTCTTCATTGCTTCCAAGTTAATTCCAGCCAAAAACACAATTTTTTTTAAATTACACAAAAATTGTTCATTTTTGAAAAATAAGCAGCAATTTGTTACGAATTGGCAGCACTGTCTGAATATGTGACGTCACATATTTTTTTGATAAACGTGTGATGCGTTTATTTTTTTATAATTTTCAATTTAATTTTAATTTTTTTCCCTTTAATCTAAGATTTTACCTCGTTGATGAAGAGGGGGGGGGGGGTTGGGGAATTTAAAGGTTTTTAAGAATTTGGTAAAAAGTAGTGATTTTCCAGAAAAAAATATTTTTGAATTTCTTAAGCATGTAATGTGTTTATTTTTAAGTAATTTTGATTTAAAATCCAGATTTTCTTCTCATTTGAAATTTTTTTGTAATAAATTTGACCTCGTTGATTTGGAAGGGAGGGGGAGGAGGCTGCTGGATTGACCAGAAAATTCATCACCACAATGAAACCAGCCTAACAGGAATTTTGCATGTTTGAAGTGCTCTTGGGGCTCTGGGGCGATTTACGTTTTTTGCAGAATTTTGAAAATCCTACAGAAACCATTTAAGTCAGCTGCGATCCTATTGGAGGAAATTTTCGAAACTTACGCGTTCTTACGAAATGAAACTCATCGTTTTTGATTTTCTCATAAACATGGTATCCGCGTCGACAATACCGACAATAAAAGCCTACTCGGCTCTTGGAAATATTCAAAAACTTACATATTTAATATCGCGAGGCAAATCTGAACGAAAATACAACGCTACGGTATTTTTAATAAATCCTTTCGGTTTCCTCCCTCCTCATCTCTGTTGGACGACCTTCGAGGCAAATCTTCATATTTCAAACACGCAAGTACGCAAAACCGGCAACGTTACGACGCGGCCGAAGGAAGGAAAAAAAAAGCGTTAAGAAATTGTGAGAAATTACCTCTTCATGATCCTTCTTTTCGCTTTTTCTTTCTCTCGACGAGCTTTACCTTCAGCGCTAGAGTCGAGTTCACGTGTAATGTAGTAAATCAAACATACGCGGGAAAAAAACCCTTTGCGGTTCCTCTTCTGCTGTCGTCATTCAAAGGCGAACCTACCGGTGTAAATATATTTCGTATTATGTATATTGAAATAACGTCTGAATAAAAAAAAAAAGGTGGTAGCCCGGAGAAGGAAAATTAGCCCCGGTACACGTTTCTTTTCGTCTTGTCGAGGTTACTCGTATATACGCGAAATTCTTGTAGCGCGCTTTTTTTCCAATCACCATTTTTTTCGTTCTCCGCGCCGTTTATGTAAATTTGATTTGTTTCGTCGGCTTCGGTTATAGTATTCATGAAATGGCATAAATTTTACAAAAATTCATCGCCTTGATACGGCGTTTCGTCGGTGTTTGTTTACCTATCTATATCCGCGTCGAGGAAACTTCGTTACGCCAAATGTCGCTGCGATACGCACAGAGAGAGAACAGAACCCGCGAGACGAAACTTCGCACGAGTAAAAAAAAAGCACACCTTAAAGCTTAATATATGAAAACTTACAGCCAAGTACGTTTATAAAGTTATACACGACGCGTTTGGTTTTAATTTAATTGAAATGTTTTCGTCGAAGCGCGTGTATACTTTTGTATGTTGCGAACCGAAGAGGGGAGTCGACACCTCGTCCAGGATTTCCAGTGGCGTGTGATTTCACAAAGCTCCAGATATCGGAATGCTCGAGGTGGGTTCATTTTTCATTTTGAGGTCGCGCCGACCGACGTCTGGTTTTCTTTCTTATCGGTGCAACGAGTCGAGGATTGATTGGTTATAGTTTTTTTCATTTTTCGCCGGGCTTCGTTGGTGTTTCGAGGTTTCCACGGAGAATTTTCGCGGTTCGAATTTTAAACTTTGGAATTTTCGAGTTTTTTTCGGACGTTTTTTAATCGGTGTTTTTAGAGAGATGTTTCGATAACTTGGTATTTCAAGGACGAGAATATTTTTTTGGTTTTTATTGGCAAAATACTTTTGTGTCAATAGACACACGCGTTTGTTAATGACGTCACGTTTTGTGAGTCGATCGATGGTATTTCTCAATTATAAATCGAATTTTCAAATTTCATTGATATTCCGATCATCGTTGAGCGTTGGTTCGATGAAAGTTGGCGAATTATAAAACATAGAAATCCATCAAGTTTTTATCGTTTAATAGATACGCAAAGTCATCGTTGAAAATTTCAGCCGTATAAACATCGATATTTCCACAAATGTCATTGTTGTTTGGGGAAAGAGGGTGGGAAGGTGTAATCTACCAACGACGTCGACGATCTCATCATCATCTCGGATCTTCCAAGTAGATATTGCTGGACCGAAACTAAAATTCGTTACTCGATTTTGGCGTAATAACCGAAAAACTTTCTAAAAAGAGCAACTTTTTTCAACGCTATTACCGCCATAAAGTCAGCTTAATAAGAATATCCACGATTTATTCGATGTCTTTACGCATTAAGTTAAATTTACAAATGAGAGTCAACTTTGTTTTTACGATCGTTTTTACAAGGTTTTTCCCTTAGATGTGTTTCCACACGCGAATACTCGTACTTCCTTCGCCCTTGTTTGATAAGTGGAAAAAGCCAACAAGGTCTTCCGTCCTGGTTCGTCATTCGGTTGTAATCTCGAACGTAGTAATAACCGTTATAATAACGGTAAATATTTCGCTGGTTTTTAATATTGCTTAAAATCACTTGTTCGTCGTGTTTTTTCGTCTCTTTGCGAGAATTTTTTTTTCCCAAAATTGATAAAAATATCGCGACGTAACGAGATAACGAGTTTGGAACTCGAAACGCTTTGTATTGAGATTTTGAAATCCCACGCACACTTTACACGTTTATTATGGTGAAACATACAGGGTGTACCTCGGTATACCCTTACGCCTTCTATGCTGCAACCCAATTTACATTCGTATAATGTCATACGTAACAGGAGCTCGACCGTATAACGGTATAAAATTTGATATTTTCGGAAGAATTTTTTCGCGTTCGCCAATAGATTAAATGGAAAAAAGTTATAAATTTTTTGGAATTGTCAAAGGTAAAGAGACATCAAACGAGCCTGAGGAATGTTGCAAAAAATTATTCGATTTGGTATATTTTGTACAAAGTGTTTCATAGTGAAATGAATTACTTTTTGGTGATACGTGATTACGTACATACGTGGTTTATTTCGTGTAATGTGGTTTACATACCTAGTCAATTGCCGGGGCTTTAAAATCGAGTTTTTTTACTTTTAATAAATTTTTGAAATTTTTCTCTTCATTTTTGTATTTTTCGCAATTTTTTACAAATTGAACTTTCAAGGCTTTGAAACAGAAATTAAAAAATAAAAGAATATAAATTGTGGTAAAATTGGAAAAAAATTAGACGAAATAAAAAATCGAATTTTTGTACGTTTATTTTAATTGTGTAATTATTTTTATCTGAAATTCAGGACGACTACGATAATATGCGTCTAGTGCTGCCCACATTAAGATTTATATGCATAAATATTTTTTGTAAGGAGATCTATCGAAGACACGTGTTTTTTCTGTAAGACTCAAAATCGCTATTTTACTCTTACTCGACCATAATTCTATTTTATTTCGCTCGTGCCATTGTCAGTTCGGTCGTTTGTTATACATCAAATGTGACAGTAACGAGTTGGAAGTCGTAAATTATAGTTTTAATGGGAATAAGACGAGCTTTCAGATTTTACAACATTCGTAAAAACATAATGAAAACTTTCAAGACTAGTATCGGTGTTCGCTTTGCAATTAGTAACTCATTAAATTATTTCAAAAAGGTTACACGTATCTAAAAATATCAAAGATTATTCTTGTCGTTTAAATATTTGAAAAAATGCTCACTTTCTCCGCCCACTTCGCTGTAGATGGTTAATATATTAGGAACATGTGCTTAAAGTTTTATCGAGTTTCAATTTTTTTCACTTTTTTAAGATCAATTTTCAAACATGGTGGGAACTTGATATCGATTTTGATAGCCGTATTTACGACGAGTTTAACACAAGTTCGGCGTATTTTTACGACATCTCGCATCCACAAAAAATCGTCGCGCTCGCTTATCGAGTACTAAAATATTATTTTCGGTTGAAAAGGAGAAAAATTTCTCGTAGCTGTATTTATACGTATTCGGAGTAGGTTCCATCGAAATAATGCTTTAGTAATGTGATAACCTTTATTGAAGCCGACGAGTGCATTAAAATTCAATGCGTAAGAATTGGCTCAAGTTCAATATTCCAGATGCCAAAAAAGATACTCAAGGGTCAATGTAGAAAATTAAATTGATTTTTGTAAAATATGAAATCATTTGTTTATTAAAATGGTTTTGTGATTGTGAATTTTTTTTCTCATTTAAAAAAAAATTTTGATGGTTTGGATATTTTTAACATTTTTTTTCATCTTGTATGTGTAATATTAAGTTTGTTTTCGGTCGATTAATCGATTTACCTGGTCAAGTCTGTTTCTCGTATATATCAATCGATCGGTGATATCGATATTATGAAAGAAATCGATTTGTGAATCGATTTTCAATATTTTGAATGATCGATTCCCAAAAAAACGATTTTTCAATATTAAAAAAAACGACTTTTAAGAAATCGATATAAGAAAAATCGATTTTTTAAAGTCGATTTCTTGGGAATCGATTTTTTTAAATAATGAAAAATCGATTTTCAAGCAATCGACTTTAAAAAATCAATTTTTTTACATTTTGAAAAAATCAATTTTTTGAGCTTATTTTATCGATATTAAAAAAAATCGATTCAGTATCGACATCAGCACAATCGATTAAACAATTCGAGTCGACGATTCTACGTATTTTAAACGCTTTAGAAAACGTTCATACGACCTTTTTCTTTTTTTTTCACATTAGTACGTACGATTAATTCTGCTCACTCCAACGTACGAATTGAATTTTCCAATTGACGAAATTCACACGACGACCATACGAATAACGAATACTCGCGAAAGGTTAAAGCAGTATTTATCTTTTCGGGTGACTTGATCTGGCGAAAAAATATATCTTCGCTATTAAGTGCATATCAAAATGACGGTATACGGTGGAAGAACGACGACAGGGGGGAAGTAGAAAAAAAATTGAAATTAAAAAAAAAAGGACATCCTGAAACGAGAAAAAAAAAGGTTTCCCGATGACGACGATCGCAATACGTAATCGAGAGAATGAGACTAAGCGACGAACGAACGTCGGTGTGTTTTATTTATTATGCATAATTTCAAACAATTACAAAGGTTTTGAAAACAAGCTAAAAAGGGTTTATCGGTGCGAAAGGATTGTCATCCCTTTTCAGCGTCAGCATTTTTACAAAGCTGGGGCAAAGGCCAGTACGACGTGCGTTTTTTTTTCCACTCCGCGTATAAACACAAGTCAACTGTATTTCTTCGGATCTTTCGGGTGGGCGAGCGCCTACGGGCTGGACCCGAATGTTCAATCTGTATATTTCCATTTTTTCGCGCTCCGGTACGATATTACGCTCGGACTTGGAAGGGGCTTCGGCAAGAAAGGATTTTTATTATGCTGCATGCGATGGCGAAATATACAAAATAACATGTCGATGTGACGGGTATCGCGTGTATTAGGCGAAGATGGTGTCGCAAAATTCGACATTTCGATACAACGCTCGATGGCACGTTTTTTATTTCCTCGGACCTGCGGTTTTAATTTCAAATCGTCGAAAAATGTGTTTTTCATTTTGTGTTTTTTTTTCACCGTGGAAATTTTTTTTCGATTCTAATATTTTCGTTTTTTCGTTCGCAAAAAGGAGCTTTTTCTCGTTGTGTCGTACGTCTTAGCAAATGGTACCGCGGTATTGCGTTGTGTTTAAGTCACGTCACGTACGTTATGAGTCCCTCAAGATGTTAACATCTACTTCAATTGGTGACATGGAAAAAATTTCGTACTTTCACTTATACTCGTAAGCTCGTTTTTAGCGTTTTTATTCACTTTGAAACTTGTTTTCTCTAAACCTGACCCCATTATTGGTGAGACTCGCTGACAAGAGGCGTTTTTCGTTTTTTTTTCGTGTTTTTATTGCCTCAATGACGTGACGAAGACGTGAGAAGATTAATCATGAAGTCGGGGGGATTTTGCGCTGTACGTGTGATCTGGAATTTCTACGTAAATTTTTAATAGAATCACCCTGCAATCAGTGGACAAACAAACTCTGAGATTGTAAGTTTTATTTCACCCCCCC
>QBDW01003096.1:0-34369 GCA_003261595.1 Maconellicoccus hirsutus | reverse complement strand
TTAAAAAAAAAAAAAAAAAAAAAAAAAAGGAAAAGAAAAGAAAAAAGGTTAAAATATTAAATGAGCCGATAGAGAGTTGAGCGGAGATACGAAGAAACGCCATTATCGAAGGTAAATACGTTGACGAAATGGACGGCAGCGACCTGACGTTTAAATTACTGCTGGATGATTTACACGATGCGCGATCAATCGCCGATCGATTCTTGGAGGCGAAATTAGGCGAATACGCGATGAACTCGCAATTGACGCGATTGATTTTGTTGTCGTGCGGAATTCAAAATAAGTTCGATATGAAATGGGCATCGACGAATTCGCTGAAGAAGATGGCCGATTTTATTGGCACGTGTTGCGGCGAAATGTTGAGACGGGAGGCTATCGGGTTAACGGTACCCTTACACGATACGAAATTTATGAAGAAAATTGTGTCGTTTTTCGAACACCTTCTAACTCGCGAGTGGGATCGTTTGACTAATAACGGAAAATTCGATTCGTATTTCGCGCTGTTGGTGAATAAATGCACGTCGTATGAGCTGGTCCAGCTGCATACGGTTGGTTTCGCTATCAAGTTGAAGCTGGTGACGGCGTATTTGAAGAAGCATAACATAAAGTATCATCAATCGAACGACGTACAAACGGATGAGACGTTGAGAGCGGCTTACGACAGAGGTTTGCCTACGGTGTTCGATTACGCGTCGGCCACGTTGAAGGGAGCGATTTTCTATAAGACGTTACAATGCGGTATAATGGCGTTGACCGAGATGGTCGAGTGGATTAGTATGGATGGAAGTTTCGCTTCGGATTCGTTTTTACGAGTGTTGACGTGGTGTATGAAAATGGAGAAACCGAAGCTGGTAACCCATTCTTTGATGATGACGTACAAGTTGTTGCGCATGCCGCAGTTGTACGATAGGTTGACGTTGTTCGTGGCGAAGTTGGGGTCGACTTTTGAAGATCTGCATCTTACGCCGAACATTAATATCTTCGATTGGGTCGTGTGCTGTTCGGAGATCATATATAAGGAATTTCCAGGCGCTTTGACTGATTCATACATTGCCCATTTGCTGGACAATATGTTGGCGTCGGATCATAAAAGGGCGAGGATAGCGGGCAGATTCTACGTGAATGCGTTGTTCGACGGCGATAACCACCCGGCGAACTTCAAGCGAGTGTTTGACTTCTTGGATGATAAAGATCTGGACGCTTGGAAATTAGTGGTGGATGCGTTACTGGACGAGTACCCGGCGTTGAGCGATTGGCCATTGTTGGTGGATATGATATTGGACCGAGAGAACAAGCATGGATTGAAAATGGTGGAAAAAGAAAATTTGCTGTTTTTGGTTTCGTTCGCTGTCGAAGAGCTAGTGAACGGGTATCGGCCGTTGTATCGCGGAGAAGATCCGCGTAACCTCAATATGCAGATATGTCACAAGCACGCGTGCAATTTCACCCAAGCGTTTATGCCGAATTTATGGGATTTGTTTGGTGTTGACTTTAGCGACGTGGATCAGGCGCGACGTAATTTGATATTTGTGACGAAATTTTGTAATTTTGAGTTCATGTCGATAGAAGAACGCGCGAAGGTTATCGACAAGTGTGTCAGCACGTTTAAAAACTCGCCGAAAGCGGCTACTTGTGACGCGGCCCTGTCGTTGATTATGATAATGATGGATACCAGCAAAGAGGAGAAGGTTGCCGATTTTTGCCATAACGGTTTCGTCGAGATTCGTAAATTCACGCAGCTTCGTATGGACACGTTGGTGGAGCAGTTTTACAACAACCCGGAGAGGTACGCGGAGCCGAATAGTGAGTTGGCCAAAGAGGCGTCGTTAACGTTGATAAGGATGTGCGTGATGAATCGTAGAATGTTGTTGGAAGTCGAATACATTTACGATCTGCCTAAGACTTTGATCGAGGGCCGGTTTATGGGTAATAATCAAACGTTTATTGCTATGTTGTACGTGTGCGTTATACTGTTGTGCGATTACGCGGTGTATTTGACTAAAACGTGCAGAAACTGGAGCGACGACGAGCAATTAAGACACGAGATGAGCGAAGAAGGCCACGTGCCAAAAGACGCGATAGCGAGGATCGGCTACGTTGTGCGTATGATGAGTGTAATGTTACCAGAGTGGTGCCAATGGCTGGATCTAGGATTAGCGGCGTACCTCGGATTATGCAAAGTTTTAGTGGAGTTACGCAAGAACGTCGATTGTTTCAGGAAATCTTGGAACGAATTGTTTCCAAATACTGCTCGATACCTAGTGACCGGATATGTGGCCAGTATGGTCTGGAATACGAAGGCAACTCCGGACTCGGCAGTGGACAAGAATATGAAGACGTATGTGCTGCAGGCGTTCTTGGAGTTGATCAAGTATGACGCGTTGCCTTTGTATTACGCGTGCGATCCGATGGCTCACAGTGTTGTTGACCCAGAAGTCATCGACGAACGTGTAACCCTCTTTCTGAGCGATGTATTTGCCACGACGGAAGTATCAGTGTTGGTTAATTGGCTGCTGAAATGGTTCCAATGTTTGTACACGTCGTCGTCGTCGCTTAGCGATTGCGTTGATGTGGCGCGCAATTTCATCAAGATATTGCATCCGTTGCGGACGCGACTCGTCGTCCAAAGCACCCTCGTGATTGTTATCCGAGAAGGTATCGATTACGCGCTCGGTCAAAAGGAATTGGTAATCGGGGGCGTGGTACTTGATAAAGCAGATACGCCGAGATATAAATTCTTGGATGTATTGGTAGAATTGACCGTATGCTTGAATGATGATGCGAAGAAATCGATCACCGAGTATTTCCTCAGTAAGAAAGCAACAACGTCGTCGTCCGATGGCGCCAAAGCAATGAAGAATTTCGTTAAAAACGTAAAGCGTAAATTCGTGGCGCAGTCCAGTACGCCGCAGATGCCCAAGTCGAGACGTGCGATGAGGAATCGCGAAGGCGCAGCGGAGTTTGCGGGAATGGACGACGATGACGAAGTGAATTGGACGTTGTCGTCGACTTGCCGATCGAGCTTTTCGGGCGATGCGGACGACAGCGACAACGACAGCGGCGGTTCGTGTTCTAGCGATAAATCTATGTGTATGTATCGCGGACTCACTGGTAAAGATACGATGTGTTTGTCGTCCATGTTATGGACACGGTTGTCGTGTCAGGATAACGAAGAAGGAGTGCATTTTGTCGCTATGACCCCTCGACAATCTCCGATTGGACCTTTGGATAGGCTACTTGCCGATAACGAGCAGATGAGCGATGTCGTGAAGGATTTGCAGAAAGTGACGTTGGAGCAGTTGGAGACCGAAGGTACCATTTCTGGCATGTCCATGTTCAGCACGCCTAAACATATGGAGAGAATACGACCCCTAAGGATGGGTGTAAGGAGCCCACCCAGGGTAAGAAGGAATGTAGAATCTTCCGAGGCATCGAGTCCGTATCAGCCAGCACAGATCTCGGGTTTTTCCGGAGCGTCGTTTTCCAGTCCTTCTCAGGCTTCAAGGAATGCAGAATCCTCCGAGGCATCTGCCATGAGTCTGGCTCCACCAACAGAGAACGTAGAATCCTCTGAGGCATCTGCCACGATCATCCCTTCTTGGCAAACGGAGAACGTGAAATTTTCCGAAATGTCCTTCACGAGCTCGCCTCTGTCAATAGAGAGCGTAGAATCTTACAGAGCGCCGCCTGTCACTAGCCCGCTTCGATCATTAGAGATCGCGAAATCTTCCGAGACCTCTGCCCCAACTCGGGCAACAGACAACGCAGTATATTCCGCAGCACCTGTTGCGAGTCCGCCTTGGCAAACGGACCACGAATCTTCCGGGATGTCCGTTATGAGCACGTCTCAACTGTCGGAGAATCTAGAAACCGATACGACGCTTTCCCATATTCCTAAAGAGAACTCTCCATCGGACCCGAAGAAAAGAAGATATTGCTTTGACGCGTGATTGCGATGTCGTTAGATAACGTTTACTGTAATGTTGAAGTTTTAGATTTAGGGAACGTTTTTCTGGTGATAGAGGTGCTAGAAATGTGTTTCTGTATGACGCGGTGCATTTTTAAAACGTAAGTAAATTTTTTCGCGTTTAATCCGTTTTGATATTTTATTATTATCGTCATTGAAAACGTTTGTAGTTTAGTATTGTATCGATTCGCGTTTCTCGTTGAATTTGTTCGTAATTTTAATGAATTTTTTTGAATTTGAAATTTTTAATAAATTGATTTGAATTTGTAATATCGATGATTTAGGGTGTTTTTGATTGATGCGAGGTTAAGCGGGGATAATCTTGAAGTGAAGTTTGATTTCCAACGTTTTCAAAACATGGTTGTTGGATGGATAAAATTTTTTTCAAAAAAAAAAATATTATCATTCATTTGGAAATTATTGAAAAAATGTTGAATATTATTTCAATTGTTTCCAAAAAAATGAAAAAACATGCAAAATAATATTTCAATTAAAAAATTCTGACGGATCTAATTTTCTTTCAAGGGCAAGGAGTTGAAAAAATTTCGAAGAAAATTTTTTAGAAGTTTTTTTTTTTTAATTACTCGTATTTAAAAATTATTGAAAAATTGTGAAAATCTGGAATTAACTGTTTTTTTTTTCTTTATAAAATCCTTATTAAAATCAAAAATGGTCAGTGAAAGTTTTTTTTGAAATTTTTCCAATTTTTTTTAGTTTAATACCGTAGAATCTGCCTTTTTTGTACGGATGAAAACGAAACCTAGAATAATTAAATTCCATTTTTCAAATTTTTTGTCCATTTCTTAGTTTTATTTAATGCTGCGAATTATCGACGGAAATGCAATATCGATATACGTACGATCGATATTTTTTGGCCAAATGTTGATATGTCGTCGTTATCAATATCGATTTTTTCTTTAGTGAGTGAGCACGTATTTTTTAAGGTGAAATTTCAATAAAGCTGACGACGCGACGAAAACAAATATTAAAATTCGGTCAAAATGGTTGAAATCTATAAAATATAATTATTCGCCAAACACTTTAAGAGAAGTTTAAATGGCAATTACCATTTAAAAAAATTACGAGTATCTTGTTTACAACTGGGCAATCGATAGAAAACGTCGTCGAGATTCAGTGTGAAAACTCGTCTAGCGAAAAATTTTATTTTTGGAACTTCGAAGGTCACCAATGTTACCGATGGCGTACACAACTTATGCCATATACTCGTAGAATAAAAGGTGCAAAGGTGCGTAAGAGTGGAAAGAGGTGACGTTCAAGTAGTGATTCCGGCTCGTATACGATCTTAGGTAGATGGAGTGAAAACGCAGAGGAAATTATCGGATATAATACGAAGATTATCGAGAAATCCGAAAGGATTCGGCATTTTGGAAATGCTAACGCGTTCTATCGTTTCGTGTTATGCCCCCTCCGTCCATTAAAGCTTATTACATTCGGGTACTATAATCGTCGTGGCTGGAAGGACGAAGCGGATAAGACGCCGGGGTTTAAGTAAGGCCCAGACTACGTCACGTTTTAACGCAATAAGCTCGCCGCGTATTACGGTATTAACGTAAACGGTCGTTGTAACGCGTTTTATATGGCGATTACCGTCGTATAAAGATATTTTCATACGTTCGTGTACGCGATTTGGAGCAAAGCTCGGAAAAATGGCGCGAAAGTCGTGCGAAACGTACGTAATCGCATTGTGTAGTTTTAACGAGCGATGTTTCGATCATAATTAAGGATTTTTTTTATACGCGATGAGAAATTGTTGAAAAGTTTGCAGGGTGTTTTTGGGCGGTGATGGTCTATTGATGGCTCTGTGACAAGTTTTGTTGGGGCTTGTAGCCTCCTTAGTGTGAGGGGTTTTGTGATATCTTGAAAACTTGAAGGGATACGAAAAAAAAGTTTATTCCTTTTAATTCTCTCCTCTAACACCTTTGTCGCAACTTTTTTTACCTCAGGTCAACCTCTGCTCTACGAAATTCGTTCCTATGAGGGGTGTTTTTGAGGAAGAACCAATAAAAATGAGATTTCTTCAAATAACTCGACATTTTGAGGAAGTATGAAAAAAATATACGTAGCAAAAAATGTTCCTCTTTCGATTCCCTTTACGTACATCCTTGGTACAGTACCTATTTCACATTTTGCACTTAGGGAACACCGAAAAAACTTCAGGGATATCGATGGAGCCATAAAAGGACTCTCCTTAGTACCAGCTAGTTTTTCCTTAATTTTCGCTATTATTTTATCGCTGTACCATTTTCATTAAAAATTAAAAATTCGTTCATCACAACCTACTTTTCGCTTTTCGACATAACCGCGAACCTGGAACTATTACTGAACGTTAATTCATAACTTCATAAGAAGCACGAAGGCGTTTCTTGGCCAAAAGTATCTCCCAGCTTTATTGGTGGTCTTTTACTATAATTCCGGATTTTATAGAATTTAAAAATATGATACCGTCGCTTATCAGATTTTCAAATGATTTATCAGTATCTCTATCGAGTTTATCAAAAAGGTAAAAAATTATACGAACGGATGGAAAAAAAAAAGAAAAAAAAAAGTACCTACTCGTCAGGTTTGTGTCTGTCGTCGATGATGTCGCCCACCTTATAGATACCGGTCATCGTTAAAATATCGGATTTTAACGCGACAATAAAACCAGTGTACCTGTACGCGTATGTTATACCTGTCCGGAGACTTGTTAATGAAATATATTTACTATATCAAACATCGATATATTCTAATTGAGCGAATATAAAAGCCATATAAATGTCTCGCCTGTTGGACCAGTTTAGCTACAAGATGCACGTCGTGTTAGGAAGAGTTTAATTTATTATTATTTCGTACGGTATTTCGAATTGGTCAACGTGTGTAAAATTTTGTATCTTGTAGGCGAACCCGTGCGTTAATTAGGAGCGATTAGACGTTGATTCTGAATGAGTTTTAGTAATGAAATTAATCGCACTTTTTCGCAAAGCGGCGTTGAGATTTAAACCGTTGGGCAAAGTGTACGTAGGTATAGGTAACTAGGTATCAGGTCGATATTTTATTTGGCAATAATTTAGAATATTTATCAGTATTTTGAAAGCCATTAAAATATTTCCAAAAAAAGTAGTTACTTTTAAAATATCGCCAACATGAATGTATGACTCAAAACTCGTTTTGAGACGGAAAAATGGTCGTCTCACTGGTCATCACATATCATTACGACGCCTGTTACCATGACAGCCTCATGACATATCACCATAATATGTCGTTTATTCAGGTCACCATGACATGTCATTTGACATATCACCAAAACATGATTGTAATGTTACCCACGACCATAACGAATTCGGCATACTTATCTTCAAGAAATGTGATGCGTTTACGAAGCTCACGAACAATTGTGTGAGTTTGCACCAAAATTTGGAAAAAAGTAATTTCGCCCAATTTTGGAGTTACGAGTATATCAACCTCCATGCTTCATACGTATGTTGAAATATTGCCTAAAAATATGAATATTTCAAAATGCATTCATATTACATACATAATTATAATTTGCGGGTAGGTAATATCAATATTTTTAATTTTACATGGTCGGAAAATGACTACTTTCTTCCCTATTTTCGCGACGGAAAACAGCATTTTAACGTTCAAGCTGATAAAGACTAAAACAAGTGCGGCTACTTATAATATCACTTATCACGTTCGTTCATTTATTTTCCTCCCATATGAAGTTAAAATAGTGTTGTAAAGTAACGCGATTAACCAGTGCGAAATTTGAGGAACAAGGCGAACGTTAATCGCATACTTTCCGCTCCTGTTACGTAATCTACTATTAAATACCTTCGAAAAATATCGCTAAAAAATATCAACATTTTGAGATATCTCGAAAATATCATCTCAGGTGTTGTACCATAAAATAATTTCTAGATAATTACATTAATCTGTCATCAAAACTTGCGGAAGTTTTTCAAAACTGGTATGGAAAATTCTTGCATGTTTGGGGTGATTATCTCCCAATCAATCGATTACTTGGTGATTGAATCTTTATCTTGTTTTTTAATTTACTTCATCTTATAGCGTACCAAGCTTCTCGAAGCTTTGGTCGTTGTGTGAACGTAGTCATCAGTTATCGATTTGATATTTTTATACGTACGAGCAAGTTTTTGATGGTTTTTCGAGAATTTTATTTAATAGGTGTATTTTTTCGATTGGATTTTGAAGGTACATGACCACTTACTATTTGCAGACTTGCAACATATTCAGCTCGTAGAAGGTATGTTTGTGTATATTTAAATGTACGAGTACTATGTGAATTAGTTGTGAAAAGAGTTGAGAATCCTCGAGAATTGCGTGTCAAGCGTATCGTCGCTTGGAAACTCTTGGTGAGGATTTTCATTTTTCACATGTGAGAACATTGGAACCGCATTCGTTTAGATTTCGATTCAGAGACGATATACATATGTAGGAATTTTGTTATCAAGTCGCAAATGATGGTCAATAGCGATAAGTTTTAGGATTCTCAAAAGAGGTGATTAGCAATTACTCGTACGATAACCGGTGAAAATTTAACAATTTTTAAGGTTAGTTGTATGGGAAATGCATATTTGCTTTTGTTTGATAATTGTTCTCTCCTATGCATTGTGATGTTCTCAGATGCACACATTTCGCCTTTCACGTCACACTTTGGCCTCCTTTACGATCAGAATTATTTTTAACGATTTGGGAGCGCCGTTGAAAATAAATTTCTGCGCAATTGGTCGCGAAAACGCGTGGAAAAATGAATAAACGTGTGATAGGATCGTAGAGGGTTGTAATTTATCGAGTTGTTATTCAGTACACGAATCTTGGCGATGTTGGCGTGTGTTTGAAAGTATTTCTCGAGGAGAAACCGAATTGGAAAAGTTTTGCGAGAGTGTAGTTTGAAATCGGACGAAAGAACGACATGTAATTGCGAAACGCCGCGTCCGAGATGCGCATGATTCAACAAGCGATAGAAAAGCTCGGCTCGAGAAGAAGGGCTTGGAAATATGTACAAGCGGTAGAGCGGTGTACGAAGTGGTTTCGTTGGCGAGGAGGTAATAGTATGAGCACGATTAAGACCTAAAGGATTTATTAACGGGCGAGCTTTCTGCTTTGTGCTTGTGGTATGCTTACGCAGGATTCGGCGGGCTATTGCCGCCGGCGCCGTGTACAGGGTGACGATAAAATCAGTAAAATATTCGCCTTTGGGGTATGCGAAGCTGAAAAGGGTGGATTTAATAGGTGCAATGTTTGTTACAGACGAATACCATAGGATGTTTACCCGATGGAGTCTGTTAACCATGGGGGTTTGTTTGATGTCGAATTTGCGGCCATATTTGGCCGATGAGACGAAACCACGAACTGAAATTGCGTTCAAGGACCCATTCATACGTGGTGTTAATCCCATATTGACCTCGGATGCGGGGAATTTCAAAGAGACGGTTAAACGTAGTAGTTTGTTCGTGGACAAGAGTTTGTTCATTAAGACATTCATAGAGCAGCCGAGTCATTTGTATTTGAGTTGTCCGCGATATTGGGGTAAAACTTTCAATTTGAAGATGCTCAGGACGTTTTTTGAAATTGAGATGGATCGGTTTGGGAAGCCGATACCAAGAGAGGAGACCTTTAATTATCGTCTGTTCCATAAAGCCGAAGTACTGCTGGATAATGGTGGCGTGGAAAAGCTCGAGAAACCGTTGTTGATCTCAGAACATAAAAAGTTGCTGGAAGAGTATCAGGGGCGGTATCCGGTCGTGTATTTGGATATGTCGACGATGTGCCCGACTCGATATGTGGAGTGCGCCTTCCAGATGAAGGCTATCATACAGGAGTGCTTCTATCAGCATTCCTTCTTGACGGAAGCATTGGCGAATACTTCGCAGATCCAGATTTTCGAGGAGATCTTCAACGGAGCGTACTCGAAGAGGACGGCCATCTCGTGTTTGAAGGAGTTGTGTGAAATTCTACATAATCATTTCGGTAGCAGGGTTGTCATGATGATAGATGGATTCGATAATTTCCTCATAACGTTGTCTCTGCTCGAGGTAAATGGTCAAGATAAGCAGGACATGTTGCAGTTTGTCAACTTGATCGTTGATCGAGGCATTAATAATAATCCGTATCTGTTCAAAGCCATCGTCACCGCTACCACTGACATGGCCGGTGATTTTTTCGGTCTCAGGCATACGGCACGTTTTGGATTCATTAAGCACGAAATCTACGAGTATTTCGGATTCACCGAACGTGTCACGATGAAGATCCTCGACCGATTGGAATTCACGAAGGAGTTGAAACATCAGGCGAAGGAATGGTATAATGGTTTCAGAGCCGGTAGAAAAGCCAGAAGGAGGATCTACGATCCTGCCTCGGTCTCGTTTCACATATCAGATCGGAAATTTAGGAGTTACTGGAATGACGATAGAGTCGTGGATCAGTTCGTCGAAGGGTTGCTTACTGTGGAGACCTTTCGTTTGGTGGCAATCACGTTGGCATCCGGGGGCAACTGTACTATCGCCATGAAAACCATGAAATTCCAAGATAGCGATTTTAGAAACTGCAAGAAAGTAATGCGTAAAGCGTTGAATCTCAAAAGCGGATTTATGCCTTATAAGTATTTGTTCGTGCGCGGATACTTGACCTTGAGCGATCCTCGGGACTGGAATAGTACCACGGTGCAGCTCAAAATACCAAACAGAGACGTGGCCAAAGCATGGCGTAAAAAGATCTCCGATCATTACGAGATTAAATTGAACATGAAACCGAAACGATACCGATCGCTGATTTATCAGTTCGGCGCCAATCTCAGCGAGTTTTTTCGTAGCGACGAACACAGGTGTGATGGCCTGGTGGATACGTTGGATGCGCTCATGAAAGAGATCCCGAACTTCAAAAGGTTAGGAAGGAAACTCGATGGCATAGAGACCACCGTCGACGTCTTGCTGCAGTACTTGGCAGTCTTCGTTGAATCCTTCATTAGAGTTACGTCTAAAGTTATGGCGTTCTATAATCACGATCGATTGGTGATCTTGAGGACTAGTTACGAAGCTGAGTCCGCCAAGGTGCCCATGCGAGAAGCTAAGTTTATCTCGAATAAAGTAACGCTGCCTCGCGAAGTAGATGCTATCCGATACGTGGGTGTTAATGTTATGCCGGATAGAACCACGGAAATTTATGCAGTCACAGAATACGCAAGTTATGGCGACGATGACCGAAGTGCCGAACTGCAGGAAGACAACGAACGAGGGGATGAAGGTTGAAATGACCTTTGTAAGGGTGTGGGAGATGGAAGGGTACGTCTTGGGAGTATCTATAACACGAATGGACGAGATAAACAATCGCTAGAAGTTGAAATAACATGCTGGACATGTGCATATTGTGACTTCGTATCAAATCTCTCTTCGAATGGTAACAAAGCGAGGATCGTTCGAAGACATTGCAACACTTCGTAAATTAGCAACTTTCAAAACTTAAGACTTCGTAATTTCCAACATACATAATTCATGTTTATTCTTCCCACTTTGGGAAAATATTTATCCAGAATCGAGAGCTTTGCAAAGGCTTGCCCGTTCTCAAACAAGAGAGAAGTTGAAACAAAAACGGAACATTGGACCGGGCTGAAATTCTTCTCGACTTCGACGCTCCGAGCTTGTAAAAGTTACGAAGAATCCCATCTATTTATAATTACACGGTTCAAATTACTCTGAGATGTTTATGAAAACGTTACGATGAAAAATATTGAAAAAATTACCATGCTTAGGCTAAACGAACGCCGCATCGGATGGTATTTTGATGCTAGAAATTTGATAATTTAAAACGCTCGAGAATATAGAAATGACGAGTTATGTGGAAAACGTTCCAGTACGGTGGAACGTAATGGAAAATTAACGATTGTATGTTTAATTAATTAGTTGATGATTGAAGTAGAGTGTGAACGTCATTAAAAGTCGTTGCCGGTTTTTTAGTTTTTGAAAAATTGATTTTTTTTTCGAAATTTTCAATTCACAGTATCAAACCAGCTGTTTTTTCGCTCGTTTGAGCTCAAAACGCGTTGAAAGTGACTCGCTTTTCTGTGGTGAAGTTTTCCAGCTCACTTGCATATAGTACATGCATATGAAAAAGTCGAGCTTGCAAAAGCTAAAATTTGGGATGTAGTATAGTTCCTCGTTGGTTTGTTGTAATAACTCTCTTGTTGCGACCTCATTGCTCGGTTTGGGTAGGTACATTTCTCAACATACTAGAATCATAAGTGTGGCAACGTCGCAATTTCAGATTAACCGGTTTTGCGCTGTTTTTATTGAGTAATCCTTTTGACTTTTCCGTAAGGTTTGTTTCAACACAGCCAATTCTATGTAGTTCGAAGTTGAATTGTTAATTTTATATTATATTTTGCCTTTTTTAATTTTAGGAGGCTTTTAAATGTCAATTTATAATCTTCAAATGGAATTTGCTTCTTCAAATATACAAGTACCCAGTTTGAAAGCTTTTTCTCTTGCTCCCAACTTCATTTTGGAAACTTCGATACAAAGGTTTGTTAATATTAAGTATACGAAATCAAGTATATACTCGTATAACGAGAAAAGATTACTTTTTAAAAAGCAAAAAGAGCAAAAAAACGTCGAACCGCTTGGAAGAAAAGAAAGCAAAGACTTAGTTAATTAATCGTATCGTGTGATTTCGTAATTTTTAACCAAAACGAGCGGCCCTTTTTAGGTGGCAATAAAAATTAACTCAGTCGATTTTTAACGAGTGGGAAAAGCTGGACGCGACAAAGCAAGTTTTTTGTTACTTTGTGGAAAAAAGATTACAAATTTTTTCCCTGTTGAAAAAATGATCGAGATTCTTTCGACGCGGTTTCCGTTACGTCATCGAATTACATGAAATTGAGGAGAAAAAATTAAAAGGGTAAAATCCAAATAGACGATGCCTCGTAAATTTACCTCTTGTACCCCCTTTCCTCCTTCCCTGACTTATCGCGGCTTCCAGATCGTAAACTCTAGCCGACAAACTTTTTAACGAAATATTTTCCGCACCTAACAAGGAATATTATAAAAAAGACATTTTTCAACTTTTCAACAAGCCTTTACACTTATTTCCGTAGGCGGATTTTTTTTTTTTTTTTATTATTATTATTAAACTCGTATTATAACGGAATAAAGCGAACTAATAATAATTTATGGTTAACGAAACAGACGGATATGGCGAAAGATGAAGAAGAAACACGTCGTATAAGAAAATTTAAGGGGAGGATGCTGTAGTACCTACTTGTAAAAAAAAGAATATACCTTTAAAAAAGAAGGTACTGTACTTTTATATTCGTACTCGCATCGAAGAAAAACTTGCCTAAAGTGCTTCGAAGCTTTTCGTATATGGTACATCGTATACTCGACGTTTTCCAACTAAAAGGATATTTTCTCGAGATTTCTACGCCGCGCCGTTTCTCTCGCCCTTTCGGTAACTAGATTTTTTTCTCGTCTTGCACTCGTTTTCTAAGTACCTCAAAAATACGCTCGGCCACGTTTCTCTTCTTTCGAGAATTTTCACTTTTTTTTCAGACCCCTTTCGTCTGTCGTTGTGTTCCATTTTCTTTTATTTGTATTGTTTTCCCCAACGACGTACAGACTGTTTTTTTTTTTTTTTTTTTTTTTTTTTTGCAAAAGTATTCGCTTTTTTTGTGGCGCCCAAAAAACTTCTCGATTTTGTTACGAAAAGCGCGAAATTTTTTTCATCTTTGTGAACTTCTATCAATTTCGTACAATGATAGGAATGGTGTTATGCTGTATGAAGAGATACGAAGCTCGGGCGAAGTTTCGCCTTTTTTTTCGTCTCTTGCGATGCGTCGTGCCAGTGATGGAATTTCGGAGCGGAAAAAACTTCATGTGTGTAATGTGTAAAAGTTTAAAGGAAAAGTTGGCGTTTTAGTGTTTCAAACAAATCTTTGTTCCAAGTGATGAAACGAATGATGAGCTTTTATTCGCTAATTTAGTGGAATTTATGTTGCGATTTGCGATACGAGCAGAGGATCTTGAGGGTTTGGGCGAAATCATTTAGAGGTGGATTGATGAATTCGTCGAAGTTCTTGTAATTTGTCTCAGCTTTGGTTTCATGTAGAACTTTGAAAGAAACTGTTGGTATTTTCTTGTAGTTGATGCGGTGGGTTTTTATGTTGATATCGCTGGTGAAATAAGAACTTGAGAATTTTTTTATAAAACTTCTACTGATTGATTACTCAGAAAAAGTTATTTTCAATAAATGTAATTATAATTATTGCGTTTATAAGATAACTTTGTAAAACGAAATTAAAATTGGAAATGTTGTATTTCTTTCCTCCATAAAAAAAGTAACTGTTCGCTCTGTTGTAAAATTTCTTGAAATTTTTACCAACACGATAAATAGAGCCTTGCCCGCAAAGTTCGCAGTTAACAAAATCCAACCTTTTATATCCGCAGAATGGCGTCATAAAGTTGAAAATAGTATTAAACGCGATAAAATTTCATTTAATTTTATTAAATGCGCTTGAGATTATTTTCATCGCTGAGAGAGATTTTCAATTTGTTCCGTCATCTCGATGATTCAAGCGATTCATCGAATATGATGCATTACTACGTACATGTTGTCTCGTTCACTTTAAAATTGGCTTGTATTTCTGCATTTAAAAAAAATTGCGATTTTTTTCATTGGTTTTTTGAAATTAATCCAATTCATGCAACAAGAGAATCTGTTAATGATACCAAAATCTAAAAAAAAAAAAACGTGAGATTTTTTTCAGAGATGTTATTGCAACTTTGTAGCATCGGGCGTGAAATATTGAACCGGTTGCAAAAATGGATTTTACAAGAAATCAACCATTTTTGATGCTCTACAACTTTTGTTTGAAAAATTTTTTTACATCTCTCTTTGAACCGGTTTCAAGTTTTTTTTTTTTTTTTCATCGTTACCACACTGGGGCGTAGTGCTTGGTGCTAACTGCATAACATACCTTTTCCAAATTTTGATTTGATGTAGGTAGTTCTATCAGTATTATGTGGCAGAACATCCAGTAGATCTAGGTATTACGCGAGCCATACTCGATGGCATTTTCATTACAAGATACAGTACTGTGGTTTGGTTTCGGTGTCCAACTCCTTTGCGTCGAATCTTAACAAAAATTCTGGTGGACTTTCCACGTCTGATTTGAATTCCATGGCTGACAGGTCCTGTACGCTGGCTAATTTTCACTCATGAAAATTTTCGACACCCTCGTAGAAGAAGTATAAAACCGGTGGATTTTTTTCGTCATTACCCTCTCCTCCAATAAAAAATTAAAGGTACCGTTGAGGACCAGTGCGTCACGCTGTATAACTACCGCACTTGAAATCTCGCTCTAGATTCGCACTCGAGGCAATAAACACGAGAGCTTTGGTAATCGCGTAATTACATTTACAACCCACTTAGGCGCAATCGACCCCTCTTTTATTTCATACGAACAAATAACAATTCGCAATTTCGGCGAAATTTTCAACGCAACTGAACTCGGTTGTGTTTTCATCGAAAAATCTTCTCCGCGTTGGAATCGCAACGAAAGAGGAAAGGAGCCAAAATAACATCTTTAAAAGCCATCGGGAAATTTCACGAAATGTTCTCGTTTCATTTAAAACATTTACCGTTTAGTTGTGCAAACAAAGAAGCGTTTTTTCCACTTTCAGCTCGTTAAATATCGCCGATAAGATTTTTTGACGAGCGTAAAAATGGAAAAAAACAACATAAACGAAAATATCCATTAAAATTTTAAAAAAACTACATTAATGAAAGTCGAGAGAGAGAATAAAATAAACGAAGTATAAGAATACGCCAAGTTACGCCGTCGTCCGATTATTTTATATTCACGTTTGGAAATTTCTTTAAATATTTTTACACGAGGGGTGGTTTTTTACGCGACATAAAGTCGTGTTCGGTGTTTTTTTTAAGTACGAAGAAATTAACGGAAATTGGATTTCGTGCCAGAGGAAATAGTCGAATAAAATTCTATGTTTTAAGGTACCATCTTTTTCGATTTCAAATCGCAAGAGGGGTCGGCTTCTGTTTAGCCTGATTTCTAAAACGAGTTTCGAGAAATGAGTTATTTTTTACGACGGGTCATTGACTCGCGAAGGGGATGTTTTGGTTTCGGTTGGTGGGTTTGGTGGTGTTCCACATCTGATTTGGGTAAGTTTCGTGAGGATGATTTAAGAACATGTGATCGATGGTTCACGGTGAATATGTAATTTGTTTAATTTATCGTATTTTTCTTTGATTTTTTTTTTTTTTGTTTTACCTACTTGTTTTAGGTGAGTAAACAAAATACTCGGATTTGTTTCCATCAAGAGAAACTCCTATCGTACGCGTATGTATGGTATTTTTAAATGTTTATTCAAATTAAAGCATCATTTATGCTATTGCGGGATCACGTCCTCCTCCATTCATTCACTTTCAACCATACTTCAAGACTCTTCTCGAGCGATCGTGTAATAATTTGTATTTACGACGAAAAAAATACATTTCGGTTGATGTATTCTGTGACTCGAGGCCTTGATATACGTGTTTAGTAGGTAAACGAAGATGCTCATCGAGATGGCGAACCGCGACATTAACGTCTATTTCGTCTATATACGCGTATACGTTTTTTTACATTTTATTACCGCTTCAACGTATCTTTCAATCTAACCGCAAGCGGTTTCCCAACTATTCCCAGTACGCTCGTTAAAATCTCCCTCGAGTTTTTAACGCCTTCCTTGACGTAGCTTTTTGGAATATGTGTATGATATGGTTTTGGTGACGCGAAAAAAAAAAAAAAAGTTCACGATTACGCTCGCTCAAGAGAAGGGAGCTCGTAGTCTTGACGACATCTTTCGTAATTCTGGTATCGACACGATGAAAAAATTCCGGTCTTTGATTTACGAGTATGAGCGAAAATAGGGTCTTCGATGAGAGAGTCAAGCTCTCATCAGGTGTACTCGTATGTACAAATTTGACGATATTTATGCATTTTTTTTCTCTAATACGCGAAAAGTTTTCCCCGGTTGGAAAACTTCACATCATTTATCGATTCGCTCGTCTCCATAAGAGGAATTTTGGATGAGAACGGTGATGGCGATGGGTCAAATGCTACCGCGAAAAGTTTTCGTGTAATCGAATCTTTTTCTATGAATTCGTTTGTTGCCTCCCCGCCCCCCCCACTTGTCCCGTTTACTTGGTGTTCTTAGCTCGAGGGTTGAGCAAATCCCTTGTTGGTTTCGCACAACAGTTCAAAGAGTCGTATTTTTCCTTTGGATTGTAAATACAAATACGAATCGAAGTTTATGATTGATGTCAAAGGTTATTATCGTGTGGGTTTTGATGGTTCTGTGAGGTAATGTGTTATGATAATTGCGTGTAATCGACGTACATAAATAAACTGCGTTGTTCGCGATTGATATTTTTATCTCGATGGTAGACTTCGACGAGGTGGTTTATTTTAGCGCTTGCTAAGTATATTTATCAGTTTTTACCAGCGTGAGCGTGGAAATGCCGTTTTATACCGCGACGATGAGGAGGAAAGTGGTCATTTCCCGATTGTGTAAAATTAAAAAGTCACATAGCACCTCTCCCTTTGAACATGGGAGGATTCTGCATATCTCATTCGATTGAAAATTAAAAACACACACTGGAAGTAAAGCTTCACTAAAGCAGTTTTCAGCTGGAGTCGATATTTAAGCGAGAAAATTCGATTTCTTTGCCAGTGAGATATTTAGAACGTAGTATGTCGCATTTTAAAGAGACATAAAAGGTGGCGAGCTAAAGGTTCCTACATTCCAAAACCTTGTATAACGTATTGGAACGAAATCACGAATTTTCGGCCCGAGTAAAAAGGAATGGGATTCGCCGTATTTCTGACATCGTTCGTTCGCCTTGAATTATCGCGTAGGCAAATATTCAAACTCGAGTACTTGCGTCCTGGGTTTGGACTTATTACGAAGTTGGGCGTTTTAGAGGTATTTTTGCCTAATTCGGATATCGTAGGAGTTGAAATCAACTTTCGACTTCGATGCTTGCCTTGAATAAAATATAGAAGAACGTGAGGAGGATACACTAGAGGTAAGATTTGGTAAATTTTTTCTCCTATGGAATCTCGTGTATCTGAGGTGGATTATTAATCGGTCGAATGAAGAATGTTTTCTGCTGTCAAAAAATTAGCCCAAGGAGACTCCAGTTATCCGTTGGCTGATTTTATCTTCCTTCAAAATCCCTAGCTATTTTAAATTAAAAATTATTTGAAACCAAGCTAAGCCAAAAAAATTGCATGAAGGGGGCTCTTGTCAAAAGGGTAATTTCATTTTCACTAAAAATTTCAAGCTCTTTGGGTAATGTCATTTGAAATGGAAATTATTAAAAAAAAAAAAATGTTTTAGGGGGATTTATAATTCTCAGGGAAACACTCAATTGCTCAGGTTTTGGGAATGGAGGGTTTTTTAATTACCCTAAAACTACCAATTTGGTAAGTACATATTTTATTATTTCAAAAATAGGCATTTTGAAACGTTTTCCACTTTTGAGTCGATATAAAAACTAAGGTGGTCAAGTCAAATTTCACCAATAGAATAATTAATTGTAGAAAAATTATCAAAAAAATTAGATATTTTTTTTACGAAATCGATCAAAGTGAAAAAAATGCAATCATTATAATCTGAAACACACAGAAAGAATATGCAAGTGATATTTATCTGAGCCTAATTTATTTTTTACTCGTGAATTGATGCATTAAAAAATGGGACACAATGTACCCTTATTCTCCCCCCCCTCCCCTCTCTTGACCGTATTATAAACAAATTCTACGAAAGGCTTCGAAATTCATATTATTATTGAATGGAAAACACACTTGGAATGGAATTCGAGTATTGGACAGAACTAGTCTGAGGGTGGGTTGCAGGAACACGTGAACTCCCTTACTAAAAACACTATCTCCCCGAAACTTCGGCCAGCGTAAAACGCTAGGAATTTCTTCAATGGGCTCGAATCGGCTGTAGAAGAACAAGGTTTTATTTATGTAGATTTCCACTTTTTCTCGTACGGTTTGGTATTTCCAATCGAAATCCCCTCTTCACCGGATGCATCGTTGAAATGGTATTGTCGGCGATAACAAGGTGTTCATTGTAGTCGTCCGAGTCGGGTTAATGTTGCCTTAAATATGTGCATTTTTAGCTCCTATACATATAGTATTATTATTTATTTTCTTCTCTAAAGGTGTTTTTGGGCATTGGAACGTGCATGTTGGTTCGTGCTGGCGAAGCCGTTGGGTTATCCGAGTGTTTTTCTCTTTCTCGGTCTAGGCTAACGGTTACGCGTCTTTCTCCGTCGGTACCTTGTACCACCTGCCCCACTTTTATGAGTCTGGTTAGATGGTTTGGGCGGAGTTATGGTCGTAGAATGTTTAGTCGACTGATCAGCTTGGTAGATTCGTGTTCTCATATATGAGAAGATACTCGATGACGGTGGTTAGTTGGTGTATTGTGTTGTGGCCTTTTGTTTTATTCGGTGAGTAGTTGATGATAGACGTAACGTGCGGTTGTGTGGTGTTTGTGTGTGTGTGTTTTTTTTTTGGTGGCCGAGGTTTCGCATGTGCGATTTGTGATTATCGTTTTCACGAGTTATATCTTTGTCGAAATCTGAGACTAGAACGAAGTACGTGTTTATGTAGCGTATAATGAGTTTTATCGAAGTTACGTCGTGTAGTTTGAATTACTCGTATAACGTCTGCGTGTACCCGCAATAACAACATCTAATATTTGTTGAAAGCTTCGTATAACGCGTTATGGTACGCTGTTCTTCCGAGGTTTGTATTACTCGTACATTGTGTGGTTACTCTCTGTATAATACAAATGCGTTTACATATTTATGAGAATTAATTCGCCCTGGTGAACGTGCAAGTCAAATTTTTACTCGGGTTCGTTTTTAAATTAAATAGCGGTGATGGGATGGCGGAGCGAGGGAAGGGCCATTTTGGGAAGCTTTTTATTACGGATTGTCTGAGTTAGGCGTTAGCTTTTTGAACCGCCAACTCACATACACATTCAATGCATAGTGGCGTATACTTCGCGCAGCTCCAAAAGTTCGTTACGCAACTGTTGTACGTTTTTATCAAATTCCATAAAGAACCTTGTACGGATGAGAATTTTGGAGCTTTCGTGACCAAAATTGTCGATACAGAAACCGTTCCTTTTTGAATTGCAGACTTTATGTTGTTTGTAATGCCAAAAATATGGTGAAATTTGAGACGACACGAACAAATAAGTCATACGAAGAATGTTTATCGTTCAATTTGTAGCAACTTTTGTTTCAAAATTTTTTTTTCAAGTCGCCCAAAGCTTCACAAAAACGCCGCCCCAAAACGAGTATTCCATAGAATGGTGGTTCGCCATTTTCGATACATGCCCATAGAATTTCATATTCGACGGTTATGGCTTTTTCTGTTGGAAGGGAAGAGAGGGAATAAATGATCACAATTTACCCATACACCGACAAGGACGATTTTTCAAATTAGAATTTTGAGAAAAAATCACAGAATAGAAATTGAAAATTGACATTAAGGATCACATTAATTGACTTTGAAAAAATTACGTAGTTGTAAAATAGTAAAATCGAAGTATCGAAGATAATAGAAATGTCTAAAATTGAAATATTTAAAATGGAAAAATAATATCCAAATCGAAGTAGAAAATTTTCCGAATTGAAATTTATGCTAATCACATCAGAAATTATCGAAATTGAAATATTCTGTGAACTCCCATCCCTTACCCCTGCCATCTTCCTTGGGTTCCAGAACGGATGTAGGTATCTTTTTCCGACCCGTTTCAAAAAATCCACCCCCCGCCGCCCCTTGAATTTCCATCTCTTCGACCAAGGCAGTAGTACACTACATTTATCAAATAGAGACAAGTTCTCGTTAAAATTTGCGTGCACTGAAAAACAAATCATATCGAAACGCGTTGAAAAATATCTTGGTATATTTTACGTTCATTAAATGGAGGAAAAAATACAAGAGACGACTGGAACAGATTCGCTTGTATAGAATACATAGCTGGAGGGTGCACGGTAATAATAACCATATTGTTAACAATGCATACGCATTACCCTGCCTTGTGGCCGCTTTCTTATAATCCTCCGGCGTCATCTTTTTATTTACAAATTTATACCCGATTCTTATGTAAATTTTATGCGGCAAGTTTTTTAAAACTTGGTCGTCTGTGGGTCGGTGGTGCAGCCGCGGACGCGCGACACTTGAAGAATCGACGAATTATACGCGGCGAACGTATTATATGTACAGTATGTATAACGTAACGTATATTTATTCGAGTGTATGTATACGGTATCGTATATTACTCGCGAATATATGGATATGTGGATATGAAAGAGGACAAAAGAGTGAAGAGAAAAATGGATAATCGTATACAGAAAAAAGACCGACAGATAGACAAGCTCGTCTTACAGTAACGAATCGACAAAGAGTAAAAAACCGTCCGGTAAACATACTGTATATGATGACGTTTTTCTTCGTATATTATACTTTGTACGCGAAAAAGAAATTACTACGTAACTGTAACGCCAATATACGAGTACATTATATACAGTGTGTCCAAAAAGTAGGTTTTTACGCCCTTACATCGGAGTGTAAATTTGTAGCGCGATAGAGGCAAATTGCAGTTATACACATTTAAATTGGAATACATTTGGGATAAAGTGAAAGAGTACATTGTTGGAAGGATTTCAAAGGAGATAGCCATTCTAATGGGTTACCTGCGAATACCCTTTTATCGTTTCGGAATAAGATAGAAATTTGCATAAACACGCCTGCTGCTTTATAATTGAATTTTTTCCCGTGATGGTACAGGCGTCGTGGCGTAATTCTCGAGTTACTCTTGCAGGCACCCTGTGATATGGACTGTGTACCTACTACCTACTACCTACTTACAGTACGTACAGTACGCTGCGCTTTGTGCAACGTGTGCGCACACGAACACACTAACACGTGGTTCTAAAAGCGGAGAAATGATAATGCGAATATTTGATACGTTTGTTACGCAATCAAACGTCTTCGTTGCGGCGACGACGCCGTTCGACTCGCGTTTCGCGGTTAAGAGAACGTTAAGGCCCTTATCTGTTACGGTTACGAGACTCGGAGCTTATCTGCTGGCGATAGTACGCCTACGAATTCGTGTCTTTTCTAGCGCGAGTCTTGTGTATTTATTAAATGTTTTCGTTGCGTTTGTTAATTGTGCAAAACGCTGCGTGGTGCGAGCCGTTCGAGCGTACAGTGTGTTTTGCCGGTGTCAGATGGTGTGAGGAGGGGGGTGCTATCCGGGACGAGAATTTTGCCGTTGAGAGATACTGGAGCGAGATTCGTTTGTGAAAAGATATGAGCGCAGGAGAACGAGGAGGATGGAAATTGAAGTGTCGAGGTGTGCAAAATGCAGTAAGTAGGGGAGAAAGATTGTAAGTCGAGCTTTTTCGGAAGTTTCGAGTCAACTGTGGCAAAAAGTGATAGAAAACCAGGGTGTGTGTAAAACAGCTCAGCTTTTAAAAAAATTGCATAAAAAGTCCACTTTTGAAAAATTACATAAAAGTTCAACATTCGAGAAAGCTGCATGAAAGCTCAATTTTTAAAAAGTTGCATAACAGCTCATTTTGTGAAAAAAGTGTTATAAAAATTTGATATCTAAGAAAGTCATATAAATGCGTAAGTCTCAAACAAAATACCCGCAAAAGCTCAACTTTGAAAAAAAATAGTTTAAAAGCTCAATTTTCTAAAAAAATTTATGAAAGCTTGACTTTTTTTAAAATCGCTTATAAAATCTGAATTTTAAAAGGGTTTTATAAAAGTTTAACTTTTAAGATGATTTTTAAAAGCTCAACTTAAAAAAAGTTGCACAAAAGCTCAGATTTTGAAATAATTTTGTAAATGCTCAGCTTTTAAAAAAGCTGTTCAGAAGCTCAACTTTGAAAAAAGTTTTATATCAACTTTTGGAAAAAATTGCATGAAAGCTCAACTTTCAAGATGACATTTAAAAGCTTGACTTTTGAAGAAAAGTTGGCTAATTTGTAATCTTGGTTGAACGTTTTTTGATCAAAAAATCCAACAGAATACAGGATATTAAATACAGAGAATTTTGGAAATTGACCTTGACCTTCTACGATACTAAAAAACCATCTCAATTTTCGATTTCTCGACGTCCACTTTCTCAAACCATTAGTTCACTTCTCTCAACTTCTCAAAACATTATTTCTCAATTCGACGAAATTAATTTTCCAAATTTTCCACCCTAAACGGAACCCGATGTGTTGATGAATTCCACCACGAATACGACGCGGTATCGCGAGAAAATACGCGAATAACGGAAGAATACCATCTCAATTCCACCGAAGACGAAACGATACCCGTATAATGCTAGTGCGCGTTTCAATGCATTTGGGGGGGGGGGTGTCGAGTAGGCGAAATATAAGCCATAAATTACGCCACCGTGTCGCCGTCACACCGTTAGGAATTGCTAAAATTGATAAATCGAGGTGAAAAATTACCGTGTATACGCGAACGCCGCCTCGACGTTATAAGGCGATAATTAATACAAATGATGCGGCAATTGATTACCGCTTCGTAAATCCCATTTGGCAAGGAGAAGCGCGGCTTTAACGGGACAGCGGTTTAATTGAGTATGCGGCGTGTAGATAAAGAGGTTTACATACCCTACGGTTTATCCACCCACCTTGCACATATCATATACGATATACGTATAAGCTGGAAAAAATATCTCTCGCGAAATAGATTTTCATCTTGCTCGATATTGAAATTCTCTTTCGACTGAAGAAATACCTACATACGTTTGTAAACGTATCGAAATTTGCATGCAAACATGGAATGTTTCGGTATCAAAATCCAAACTAAATTCTTCACTGGGAAATTCGTTCAAAGGTCACGGTGTAATTTTGGCAATCCCTCAAACGAAATAAAAATTATGGTGAAAAATTCTCTCGACCGGTGATGGCCGAACAAGAGAGAGGGAAAACATAAACCGGCATATTTTCGCCATGAATGATATGAGTCGACCTTCGCGGTACGTTTAACTGTATACGAATTACGAACACGAAGCATACCGGCCGCGTCAGATACTCGTTTAATATTATTATCTCGTCCTCGGATGTTATTCTTTCCACCGTCGTTTCTCCTTATATACGCATGAGTCAGCTGATTATCGAGTTCCGCGTTGATACAGGTATAAACACACCTATTCGTGTCCCTACTCCCTACTGTATTAATAGACATGGCAGGGTACGATGAGAGGATAGAGAATGGGAAAAGGTCAGCTGAGTTGGCGATTTTTTCTCGTACGAACCGTATCTTATGACAAATTTCGCGCTGCCCGCGTTAAAATCAATTCCGCGAATTATGAGATCATCAATGGACGAAGCCCGGTTGAGGAATGGGTATGGTGTAAGAAAGAGAAGTAGTGAGAATGTGCTATCGATTAGATTAATTACTTGGATCAAAAGTGTTGAATGGCATCAGTTTTTATTACAGTTTCGTTGCTTTTCATAGAAATGGTCTAATTTCGAAGTTTGGATGTACATTACATAATTTCTGTAATTACTTCAACTGTTGAGTCATTCTGGTTATGAGAACATTAATTTCCTTCGATAGTTTTGCTTTGAAATTTCTCTAATATCAACAGGAATCAATTTTAATCGGAATATATCAAAAAAAATTGATAATTTTGTGTAAAAATTTTTATGAACTTTCAACAAGGTAGAAGGAGCTTTCGTAAATAATGAATTTTTGAGGTAATTTTGAACTTACCATGAAAACAATTTGTATTAAGATCAATTTTTTTTTCTCAAAACTTCCATAATTATCAAATTGTAAAAAGTTGCTTAAAAAGTTCTAAAATAGTTAGCTTTTATGAACTTTCTGTTGAGACAATTTAGAACTTGCTATAAACACAATGTATAAAGATCAATTTCTTTGATCGAAACTTTTATAATATTTCAACTGTAAAAAATTGCTTAAAAAGCTCTAAAGAAGTTCAAAACTTTGCAGATTTTAAGAAAAAGTTTCAAAGTTGAGCTTAATACATTGTTTAAATTTTTTTGTTTCAATTTTCGTAAGCTTACAAATTTGAAACACAATCCTTGCTATTTAAGACTCGAATGCAAACTCAAAAAGCTCCTCGAGACTATGAACTTTTCCCAAAACCAAAGCTCATTTCTGAATTGAACGTTTACGGCATCAAAATGAAGCATAAATGGGGACGAGATATTTATCTACCGATTGGTAAAAGGTTCTGGAATACTAAAAATTTTCCATATTTGTAAATTCTTTTCAGCTTAAATAGTGGAGAGGGTAGCGCAACGAGACCCACCTCTTTGCCGATTTAACGGAATACTTTTTTCACAGCAGGGGGTTCTATAAAACAAAATCAATTTGAGTGTTCTCACGAAATGGCGGCCTTTTCTGATTGAGAGATTAGTGACGTTTCGTGATGTGGATTTCCAAGGTGGGGTGGGGTGGGGGGTCCAGGGCAGCGTTGGGTTTTACGTAAAATGTTCGACTTTTATGATAATTGGTGAGGAATTTGATAAAGAACATTTTTAGCGGTTATGATTGTTTTCGTTATTTTTTGTTAACCAACTTGAGTTTTGGTTAATCCATCAATAGTCGTTGATGCTAATAAAATTTTATTTCCGATTCAAATTTTATTATGTGTAATTTGATAAAAATGTAAAAAAATCATCTTACGTTGCGTGAAACGGTCTTATAATAATCTTCTCTCCTCTCATTGAATCTCATTGGTCGTCTGCTTTTATCGAGAAAAACGCGTTAAACGAAAAAAGCGCTATTTCAAACACCTTAACACCAAATAACCACATCGTGGTGGCATTCCTCTCCTCATATACGCTCGAATTCGTTGGATTACGTGTACGAAAAGCCTCTCGTTTACGTACGAAATATCCACGTGACAGGAGAAGCCATAGAACGAGAGAGCTTTTCGAGTACTTTAAGCGTCGTTTTGTGACACGTTATCCGAGAGTAAATATGTTTACTTTGGCGAGTTTATCTCGTCTCTTACCCTTCACCGGGGTTTCTTTGGATTCACGTTAAATACGTTGTATCGAGGGTAGAAACATTGAACATACGACCGGTAATTCAACTTTGATCGAATGTCGACCCCCTTAATCCTCCGTGACGGATACGAATCTACGTAAAAAGTGGGTGCGTATGTGTTTGAGCTCGCCGCGAAACTTATTAATATTAACGGCTACTAAATCGTGGACCTATTTTCGCAGTTTTACATAAAACGCGGGCTCAGCTTGAGGTGTATGTCTCGGGGGAGTTGGAGATTTGAACAGGCGCCAACCTCGGATGGTGTTCTGCACTTTGTACTCGCTACTCGGCGAGTTTCACTCGTACGCTATTCATATCAGATACCGAGAGTCGTGAAATGATTGCATTTTGTTGAGGGGTACGTTTGAGGGGAATTCTTAATGGAATTCGTGAATGCTTGGGGGGAGGTATGTACTCGTAGCATTGTGAAGCTGCGTTTTGGTAACAAAATTTAAAAAATTTCCGCGTCAATGTTACACCTAGTATGTTTTTTCTTCGGAGTACGCACGACATACTGAAGATTACATCGAGTTTCCCCCTCTCTCCGAACTTCACGTAGCTCCGCGAACGATACAATTTTAGTCGATTTTTCATTTTTAACGCGTGTTCGGAAAAACTAGCTTTTTCGTTCGCTTTTCCTTCGGTATGTTTATTTAATACGAGCAACGTCGACGAACGGCGTCGCGTCGTAAGCATCGCGAGCGCCTAACACACGATTATAATCTTATATTACGTTATAACTACGAAGAATAATAAAATTTTCATATCATCGTGTACCGAATAGAAAACTGCCCTGCATGCGCCGAAGCTGCGCAGCTTTTTTCTCATCGCAATGTTACCCTGCTGAGTTACTCGGCGTCTTCGCTGTTTCGTGGCGGTGAAAAAGTAAAGCCAATTGAATCGGGCCGCGGATCGTTTACGTATTACGAACACGTACGATGAAATTTCTCGACATTACACGTCGTTAATGTATTATTCACTCACTATTCGCGTAAAACGTTTCTCTACGATGTGTGAGCCCCCCGTCGAGTCCCGAAAATGCGAAACGATTGCAAGATGAATTAATCGAGCGTTTTGAGTGCTCGGTTCGTGTGTGTTGGTGTGGAGAACGAACAGAGCGATGACTTTGTAATATTGCGAGTAATGGGGATTTATGCTGTTCAGAAGTATCAAGTTGCGTGGAAGTAATGAAATTATTGTAGTTTTGATCGAGAAGTGAGAGAAGGTTTGTTCGTGTTATCTTTTGTGGCTGGCCATTAACGTTCTTTAAATATTATTTCGACTAAAAAAAATATTACTCTAATCGTCAGGGCAATAAAGAAGAATTCACGACTTGAGAGGTTGAAATCACGTAATGAAGGATTAATGGTGTGCAACTTGTGTAAAATTTTCTAATTGAAGGAAAGATTGTAACGATTTTGAAGAATCAATAACGCTACAATTCAGCGCAAACGAAAAATAATTCATTGGCATTAAAAGTGTTTTTTTCGCCATCCCCAATGAGGGTTTTATCACAAAGAATCTCCTGAATTTGCCTTAGAAAGGCCAGCGCCAATCAGGAAAGTATCCTCACAAAACAGCGCAAATCGAGCGTAATTCTCGTTCCTTTGATTGAAACGTGCGAGTATAAAAAAGCGAATCAACGTGTCTTCGAGAGCAATGATCCATCATCACTCTTTCAGCTTCCTCTCCCCCATTTTTTGAATGAAGAATAAACTCCAATTCCCCTCTTGATTTCGTCATTTTCTTTCATTTTCAGTATTACTTCATAGTTTTAACGAGATTCTTTAGTTAACGCGGTTTCACTTTATTTCGTCCAATTTCGGCTATATTCGTTCACTCGTGTTCGTTTATCTTCGGATAATTTCGTGTGTATCTGTTTACTTTCGGATAGTTTCGGATATATTCGCATGCTTTCGTACCGGTTCCAAATATTGCGGTTTATGTCGGCTTCAATCGGTTGTTCGTCGATTTTGAAGTCAACTTATCCATCAAGCGTTTTTGAGTGTTTCACTTGTTCGTACGTTTCCGGAAGATGTCGACAAAACACGCGTAATTCCGGCATATTTGTTTATTTTTGGAGATTTTGTGTTATACGTATTTAAATTGGACGATTGAAAAATACAACATAACTTTATCGGCTGATTTCGAGAAATTTCTGCCTCTTCCGGGTAATAATAATGTGCTTGATGAATCTGGAAAAAAGTCGGCTTATTCAGGCTATTGCAAGTATATCGTGGTATCAAAATATTGTCCAAAAAAACAAACGTCAATTTTGTTTTTTTGGACAATATTTTGTCCACAAATTAACGAAAAAAATTGCAATATTCGAAAAAATCATAAAACTGAAAAAAAAACGAATAATTTAAAACCCATAAAACAAAATTACAATTTATTTTATTACTCGACTTTTACACAAACCTATCCGAACGAATCCGGTTTTCGAGCACACCACGTCGAGCTCGAAATACCAAATCGTGTACTCGAAGCAATTAATTCACGTTCAATTAAAAAAAATCTCGAAAAAAAATCAACGCTGAAAAAACAAAACTCGTAACAATACTCGAACCTGCAACTGGTCTATGCGATTTGGAACCAGATTACAACCTGGTTTACGCATCGGCGATTCTCAGTCAGAAGTATTCCTTGAAAAATTTCTCAACATCAAACAGCATATTTCGAGCGAAAACGAGATTTTTTTTCGAAAAAAATATGAATGAAATTCGAGCCGACAGCGACAGGGGTGTTTCATTAAGTGTTTCCGTCGTCAAGAAAACTAGAACTATTTACTTATCGGAGAAAATCGAGTTGGGTGCTCGTGTCATGAAACGTTTTTTGTTTCCTTTGCCGACGATTGAACAATGCTTCTTCGGAGGGTTGTAAAAAGAATTTTTTTCGTGATAACTACTTGAAATTTGCGAGGTGAGTAATTATTACGTAAATGTAGAAATTTTCATCTTGCCGGGTTTTCGTCGTTAGTACGAAGTAAACCTTATCTGGAGGGATTAAAATCTACCGTGTTTTAGAGAATAAAAAAATTAAGTATGAGATGAAAAATGAACCGAAATTTCGTGATTCGTCGTTTTACAAATTAGGTACCCGAATTTTATACGCTGTGCTTTATCGTTCTGGAAGGCTGCGACGTGCCCGCGGCTGAGCGTAATTCCTTTAAGAAATAAAAACCAAGTCGTCGATGAGATGTGCAGGGCGACGGGAGGAGGCGAATTTCCTGTCGAGAAAGGAATGAGCTGCAGTGAAGGTTTCTCAAATGGAAATTGATTTTTTGATCAGCTTGCGGTGGAGTGTAAAGAAAGGTGTGCCTGGAATGGGCTGCGGATCTTCAAAAGTGGAACAGGATTATGTTGGAGTGAGGAGATAAGTTTAAGTAAATTCTAAGGCGTTGATTGAAGATTCGAGATCTTTCGCTTATTTGGCACGAAGAAAAGGGGAGAGGGGGTATTGTAAAAATTAAGCTTTAAAATTGATCGAAAATCGCTCGATATCGGAAATCTCTCAAGAAACGCGAACCTCGAGCGAATTTCTAACATCGATAAAATACGAGTAATATCCCACCTCGCAATAGTCTTTTTCACCGAGCACGACGTAAATTCGCTCAAAAAGAATTCTATTTTCAAACGTTTCTTACAACATTAAAGCCAGGTAATCCATCGAGTAAGGGCCTAGAAGTAAAACGTGATTAATAAGGTAACGATCAATTTAGACAAACGTCAGCGTCTAAATTAGTCGAACTAGCCGGTCGGCGACGTCATTTGGAAAATGAACAATTCGGTCGGCGCGGTTCTGCTTAGCGGTGTCCTTCTATCGAACCACATCTTCGCTTCCTTTTCGTACACGCTGCGGTCGCAGCTCGGCCATGTAATCCAGCACACCACAAACGACTACGACGAAATTTCCTCGCCGGAAGTAAATCACTTACCTTATGCGGCGGCGCTAAAAGCCGTAATTATTTCCCCCTGCTCTTACCGGATCCGCTCGTCGTCGCTGTATTCTCTGAAAAAAATAACCTCGACTAGACGCCAGACGCTGAGGTAATTCGAGCGTGATATTCAATTAAAAACGCGGTCGTAGTCGGCGGTAATTAAAGCTCGCGAGCTTTTTTCAATCACTTTCGTCAATTTGTGAAGAATGGGGGAATGTACATATAAAAATGTAGTCTACGAAACGGCGTTCGCGTTAACCGCGTTTAAAATGACTTGCGAGTGCTAGACCACCTCGAAGATGATGCCAGTAAATAACTTTACGAGCTTCTATGAACCGCGTCTTCGCGCGGAGTACCGTAAATAATCGTAACAATAACCATCGAGTTGTAAATGAAAGAACAAACGCTGAGCAGTTTTTTTCCTCCTTGCAAGCTCTGGCTGTAACCGGTGATTATTTTTTTCATTCTTTCACGCGTAGTTATGAATATTTAATCGCGGAGACGATCTGTGCGCTTGGCGTGTTGAAGAGCCGCGTAGAGATCGGCGAAGTGAGATTGCTTTTGGTGTGGTGTGCGTGTAGAGGTGCGTTTTCGTGTGGTTTCGTTTTTAATGAAGCTTCGGGGTGTTTTTTTTTTTTTTTTTTTTATTCAATTTATGGGGCGTATGTGAGAAATTTTGTTGTAAAATTGGTCGCGTAATAGGAATACGGTGGTGGATAGTCGTTTGCGGTGCTGAATAACCTACGAGATGTGAGGTGTTTTTGAGATTTACCGTAAGATGACGACGTTTTTCAATTTAATTAATTTTCTTTCTAGTCTTGTCTTCCTCGGAAGCGTTCCCAAAGGATATACGACACGTGTTGTATTCGCCAAGTTGAATATTTCCCAAACAGTAGTCCACTTTGCCTAAAAACTGACACGTGATTCATATTAGGTACTTTCAACTACGTAGCTAACGATCATTTGACACGTTGCTGTGAAAAGTTACATAAGAGTATATTATATACACATAACGTGTATTTTGTTGTCTAGTATACGTGCCACGTATCAAAGTGGGATATGCCGGCTGACACGTGTCGTGAGTTATTTGACACGTGTCTCGAGTCGATCGACGCTGTTGAAAAATTCTTTTATCCATTTCAAATCGACATTGACGGCGTGTAAGCGAAATAGTAACTTTTATTCCCTTCCCCTCCCCTCGACGCATTATGTCCCGCTTTTGGGAAAATGTTAATTATCGAAGCTTATGCGGATTTCAATAAATCATCAATTTTTTTTTTTTACGAGCACTTGAAGTATGCGATAATGTTCAAAGAGCGTTTTTCACCTCAATTTCTAACGTTTTGCCGCTCCAATTTCGTATCGAGTACCGAGAAATTCTTGGCTATTGATTTACGATCGAAGACGTCGTCGAGTTAAAAATACCCGAAACATCGAACGACACCGATAACAGCTGAGTTGTCTCGTTTGGGTTATTACGAAAGCAAGAAAAATACATTATCACCGGTTTCTTTTTCTCCTTTTAACGACGAAGCCGAATTTTTACGATTGATAGAAAAATTCCGAGCATCCGCGATGGATCACGAAGCGCACGAAACGTTGATTAACGAAAAACATATGAAAATGATCGAATTGGTGAGTTACTTGTTACGTATTTTAATGGCCTCTATTTATACGCGCTTTCTCGAAGATAATTAGAGATGTCGTTTTGAAACATCGTCCATCTTGTCGGTGAATTGTGCCATGCTTGATGGCGGTTGTACAAGCCGTGCAAAGAGTTAGTATCACGATGGGCACAGCAATTTCGGAAGTTTACTACGGTTTCGGCTGTCACCGTCACCGTCGCCGTCGCCGTCGCCCATGACAGATTAAATGACAGTTATCTTATGGCGTATTTGGTGATCGCGGGGGCCGCCGAAACCTCACTAATCGTATCGAAGGCTGTGTCAGTATCGAGAAAACGCGACTTTTAAACTCGGCCAACTGATCCGTTACAATTATGCAGGTGCTCGCGTCGACCATGCTAGGCTGTAGGTGGAGAGCAATTGATATTTATACGTTTAAAGATTGGTATTACGAGGCGAATCGACCGAGACCGTTTCTAGATTTGATGTTGTGTGTAATTTATACCGGCTACGTTCCGTTGTACATTTTCATCGTCGTGTCGTGTATTAGCTACGCAACGCCGACCGGAAAGTACGTAAGTGTTTTGGGCTTTTTTTAACTGGACAAGGGTGTCTAGTGAAAGGAAGCACGTTGCTGGAATATTTACCATATGCGAGCCAAGTCTGCTTTTGAAGAGCTATATCTGATAAGTGTGGAGTGTAGTAAATTAACTTGGGCGGTATTTCGAGGCTTTTGAGCGTGTAGTCCTACGACCGTGAAGTGCCTTTGGGGTCAGATTTGATGGTATCGAAAAACGATTGAAAGTTGTTCATTAGAGGGTTTACTTTGAGTTTGGTTACTACGTAAATTCGATTTGAGCCGGTCGTTGTTCAGCAAAATTGATATTTTACTATTTTCTTCGAAAATATAGAATAAACAAAAATTTTCTCATTTTTAACTATCGTTCCTTGTGAAAATTTTCGTATTAACTAAAATCACTGCGAAGCTTTCAAAGAACCAACTTTCATCTGCAAAACTTTTTAATTTGACCGATAAATGGGATAACAAAGGGATTTTGAAAATTGAGCGTTAAAATTGGAAAAAGGTCTGCACGAGGGGTGTCCCACTTTTCCAGCAAATTTCACAACGCTAGCGTATTCAAGTTGATGAAAATTTCCGGTATACTTCCGGCAGCTTGGTATACGGTGTTTTTTTTTTCCTCGTGCATAATGGGGACGTCATCTTAGTTGTAGAAGTTGTTGAAAAGAAGGCGTCATTCTAACGGTAATCTATTGTAAAGTTTTCATTTTAAGGAAGGCAATTAGCTACGAGATGATTTGACACTTCGTCATCGTACCTTCACCGAGTAAGCTTTCGCAAAGTGTTTTTTCTAACGACTTTTTTCGACGTATTTCAGGTACGATATTTTACCATAGTTGGCTTATTCGGCTACACCATGTGCCAAGTGTATTTGTTTGAGAATTTGTTGTCGTTTAAGGAGATCTTGTGTATGATTACGTATTTTTTATTAATTATCGCTTTTTTACTCGATTATTTCAATTTTATCGTATAATTTGTAACGCAAAATAAACACTGTTTTTGGATTGTTTTGAAATTATGTAGACCTATGTATTTTTTGTTTCGACGAGAACTTGAAAAAGAACCGAAAAGCGTAGTGTGGTCACGTAGGTTGTACGTCTTTTCTTTGTTTTTTTGTTTTTTTTTTTTTTTTTTTATATATATCTAATTTATATCGAAAGCGAAAACCAACGCGGTGTCCGGGGTAATTAATGTTAAGATAAACAACGCGTAAGAAAAATGTTATTGTTTTTTTTTCCTCTGGTTTCGGTGTCCTCCGCCTCCTGTTTAAAAGAACCGTGTAATTTAACGAAGCTTCGCCGCATCGTAATTAAACAACAAAACGAAAATAAAACCCGAAGATGTGTTATTATTGCGTTCACGTCCGCGTGGAATATGTTCGCGAGCCTGGTGTAGATACAAAGTTGGAAAAAAAAATTAAGTTGAGTCATGTCTGATGGACGGATGCGCGCGGAATCGTATTTAAATGAGTAATTCAACTCTGTTTTATTTTCGGATCGCCGGAGTCGAGTTTTAATTGGAGTTGAGAATTTTTTTACGGATTTGGTTATTGACGGTGGACACGTGCGATGGTGTCGTGCTGAAGTGGGAGTGAACGAGATGGGTCGCGAGGTGATGTGATGAATGAACTTCGAATTTGGATGGTTCGAACGGTGACTAGAATAAGCCATGAATGAATTCTTAATGGAAAAGTAAACCGAATTGCAGATGGAAGGGACGAATTTCAAGTATGGGTAGTGGTATCCTTCTAAGGTGAATGACACTTTTATTAAAATTGTCATTTACTCATTTTTTTTAAATCAATGATATCATTTCATCTCAATTTCTCTTCATTTTTAGTGCAAAAAGGTCTAGCTTGCTCAGAGGGGTCAGTCGGAACTTGACTAGGATTTTTATTTCACTAAAGAAAATTCTAATAGATGAATAAAAAAAAATTGAGAACGCATTTACAGCTTCCGGAAACTCCAGGAAGAGATGTGAGTCCCATGATAGCAACCTCAAGTACTATTTTTTATTTTTGGGTATTTCCAACCAAATGACTCGAAATTTTGGTCTTGACTGAAAATTGCGTATTTAAATAATACGTATTTTTGGAGAATTT
>QBDW01003094.1:0-10232 GCA_003261595.1 Maconellicoccus hirsutus | reverse complement strand
TTCGTAAACAAGCTGAGACGTGTACCAGCTTTGCTGGATTTTTCCTTTTCCATTCAATGGGTGGTGGTACCGGATCTGGCTTAACAACGTTGCTCATGCAAAAATTAGCCGTTGAATATGGAAAAAAGCATAAATTAGAATTCGTCATCTACCCATGCCCGAGGGTATGACAAACTTCTTCGAATTCTATATCATAATTGTATTTAGCTCATTAATTGGATTTTTTTTTCTAGTTATCAACAGCTGTAGTAGAACCGTACAACGCCGTATTAATGTCTCACGGCACAATGGAACACAGCGACTGCGCTTTCCTGGTGGATAATGAAGCTTTATATGATATTTGCACCCGCCAGCTGGACATGGAAAGACCAACGTATGTCAGTCTAAACCGAATCTTCGGTCAAGTCATCTCGGCCTTGACAGCATCGATGCGGTTCGACGGCTCCATCAACGTCGATTTATCCGAATTCCAAACTAATCTCGTACCATATCCTAGAATTCACTTCCCACTTATCTCGTACTCTCCTTTTAACTCGATAAACAAAGCAACACACGAAAAAGTAACCGTAACTCAATTAACAAGAGCAGCTTTCGAAAAAACCAACCAAATGTTACGATGCGATCCTACTCGAGGAAAGTACATGGCCTGCTGTATGCTTTACCGAGGTCTAATTCAAGTAAAGGAAGTAAATTCGGCAATCCAAATTATCAAAGCTAGCAAAATACCATTTGTAGATTGGTGTCCAACTGGTTTTAAAATCGGCGTAAATTATCAACCACCTACCGTAGTACCTGGTAGTGGTTTATCTAAGGTAAACCTATCCTTATGCGCAATTAGTAATTCAACTTCAATTGCCGAAGTATGGTCTAGGGTTAATTATAAGTTCGATTTAATGTTCGCCAAACGCGCATTCGCGCATTGGTACTTGGGTGAGGGTATGGACGAACAAGAATTCGTAGATGCTAGAGAGAATCTAGCCGCTTTAGAAAAAGATTACGAAGAATGCGGCAAAGATTCAGATAAAGGAGATGCCGGCGGAGAAGAAGAATCAACAGGTTTCACGACGACAGCTACTCCTGAAAGTGCAGCTGCCGATTCAGAAGAAGGCTCGGAACCACCTACTGAGGTAGCATCCGCAACTGAGGCACCAGCGTAAATCCTCGATTAAATCTTATCCGATTAATTCCTAGTTATTTCATGCGATGGCCCATCTATGGGCTCGAGTGTCAACAGCATGAATTTCATGTCGCGTGTAATGAGACGCGCACGATGTGTATACACGTTAGATTACCTAAATATACGAATAGGTTTATAGTTTATCTAAGATCGGATGTATTATACAATATTAATAACTTGAAATATATTGATTTTCAATTCGGATTTTTCTCTTTTTTTAATCTACATGATATTAGTTTCTAATTCCGTAAATTTGCATTGAACGTACGATAAATTGTATAATTTCGTGGAGACATTACTCAAGTTTGAAATAAGAAATCGAAATTTGAATGAAATTGATAACAAAGAACTAAATGAATTTCAAAAATGAATTTATTATATGCACATTATTATATCTAGGGACTTCAATGATGTTTTATTTCGACGAATAAAAAAGGTATATTCAAGTACCTAAATCCAAGATTATGATGTAAGAACCAATTTCAACACATTTTAGAGAGAAGTATAAACACGTAGATTACTAGAATGATGAGCTGTCAGCTTAATTTAGCAGGTGATGATGGAAAGTACATGAAATTGCAGTGGGTTTAATAAAGAAGTAACAGAAAATGTTACCTAAATAAAATACATCAAGTTATGGAATTTTAAGAAAAAAATTATCATCTTCGCTTTGATAAAGAGACCATAACAATTATTTTAAATTTTTAATTATCAATGCAATTTTGAAATTTGAGTATCAGTCATCACCTAAATGATTATTTCAAGTATCTAGTTCTTTTTGGGTAAATATTCACCGAAGAATTCTGCTGTAGGAGCGATTGAATTTCGTATTTTCTTAAATTATAAACTCGCTTCTCAAAGAACTACAATACTACAAATTGCTAAAATAATTCGGAAGAAGGATAATCAATCCCTTTAATTCAAGAATTCAGAGTAGGTCTAGGTACTTTATTAAATTTATGAATCGTTTGAAAAATTCCAATCATCTAATTCCAAAGCATTTGTTCCTCCAAAGGGAGGAACTTATTCTTCATCCGAAAAAAGTAGGTTCTTGACCTACCCAAATAAAATTTTCGTTTATTTCAAATCGAATTTTTAATCAATTATAAATGGCTACTAAAGGAATCTCAGTATCCACATTATTGATTGATATATGTAAATTTTGCAATTCAGTTACGTTTTAGGTATCATCAGCAGCACATCTAATTAGGAAAGACCTTTTCAAAATCCCTTGTAGTTTTCACTTCCTATGGTAATCAAAGATGGTATGTAAACAATATCGCTTATCAATTCATTTCCGTATTGATTATACTGTATCTAAAAGTATTTTTAAAACAAATCATAAATTGAAATTATTATTTGGTAAATTTGAAATACGATGTTTTAGCGTGAAGTAGTGTCTATGCATGTCGGCCAAGCTGGAGTGCAAATTGGCAGCGCTTGTTGGGAACTCTACGGCGTCGAACATGGTATAAGTCCCGATGGTTTTCTAACCGGAGAAACTGAACCATGTAGCGCTCAAGATTTTCTTGCAACGTTTTACAATGAAGCAACCTCTGGGCGCTTTGTTCCTCGAGCAGTTTTAGTTGATCTAGAACCGAGTGTAATTGGTGAGTGTATTTAAATTTCGACCAACTGGGTATTACATTCTTCGTTATATTTCTCTTCATCGCAGACGAGGTTAAAAATAACCAATACAAGGAACTTTTTCGCCCGTCGTCACTCATTTCGGGAAAAGAAGATGCCGCTAACAACTTCGGTCGAGGGTTTTACACCATTGGTAAAGAAATGGAACACGTTGTATTAGACGCTATTCGTAAACAAGCAGAATTATGCCATAGTTTTGCCGGATTTTTCATTTTCCACTCAATGGGAGGTGGAACTGGATCGGGATTAACGACACTACTCATGCAAAAACTGGCAGCCGAGTATGCGAAAAAACATAAGCTAGAATTTGTTATTTATCCCTGTCCCAGAGTAAGTTTACAACTTCTGATTATGAGAATTTTTGAGAAATATTAATTTAAAATTTTACAGCTATCTACAGCCGTGGTTGAGCCATACAATGCCGTACTAATGTCTCATGGAACAATGGAACATAGCGATTGTGCATTCTTAGTCGATAACGAAGCTCTATACGACATTTGCACTCGTCAATTAGATATCGAAAGACCAACATATGTTAGTTTAAATAGAATATTTGGCCAAGTTATCTCTGCGTTAACAGCATCGATGAGATTTGATGGCTCACTCAACATCGATTTATCAGAATTTCAAACCAATCTCGTACCATATCCTAGGATACATTTTCCACTCATTTCATACTCACCTTTCAATTCGGTGGTGAAAGCCGCTCACGAATCAGTTACCGTTACTCAATTAACCAGGGCAGCTTTCGATCGATCTAATCAAATGCTCAGATGTGATCCAGCTAGAGGAAAGTATATGGCATGTTGCATGCTTTATCGTGGTTTAATTGAAGTTAAGGAAGTCAACAGTTCCATACAAGTAATCAAAGCTAGTAAAATACCATTTGTCGATTGGTGTCCAACCGGTTTAAAATCGGTGTTAATTACCAGCCTCCCGCCGTTGTACCTGGCAGTGGCTTATCAAAAGTTCACTTGTCACTTTGTGCGATTTGTAATTCAACGGCGATTGCTGAAGTATGGTCTAGAGTAAATTATAAATTCGATTTAATGTTCGCCAAACGAGCCTACGCTCATTGGTATCTGGGAGAAGGTATGGACGAGCAGGAATTCGTCGATGCTAGAGAAAACTTGGCTGCTTTAGAAAAAGATTACGAAGAGTGTGCCAAAGAGTCTGAGAAAACATCCGAGGCAGGTGGCGAGGCCGATGAAGAAACTACGACTACAACTGAGTCACCTACTACCACTACCGCTGCAGATACAACAGGTGCACCGGAGACGACTACGGATGTTCCTGCTCAAGAATAAGGCTTTATTTAAAAATTCAACATCTTGTAAGATTTTCTGTCAACTCACGCGATTCGAAATTTAATGCGTGTTATGTTCTCGGCTTTAGTTGCTGTTTGAATACCATGGTTTTTTTTTTTTCATAATAAAATTTATCTAAAACGCATGATGTATGTTGATTTCTGTAAGATTCGAATATGCGTAAATCGCACTTTCTCAAGTTGTTACCTACGATTACGAGTTAACAATCGGTGATTTCATAACGGCTTCGACATTATTAGATTTCACGAAAGTACGTGAAAATATAAATACCCTCCCGCTTTCCTGTTCAACTTTGTAGGCGGTAATACGCCGTACGCAGAAATTTAAAATGTAAAACAAGATGATGCTAGTTTCTTACTGAATGTAGTCACCTGGAAATGAGTATTACAGTTACTCTAAAATGGCGAATAATTAAGATGTTTTCTAAACAAAGAACGTCGGGTACGAATCAAGTCGAAATACATATATGTACAAATATATTATAGTAGTGTTACATTTGTGTTATAAAATCTTGTACAGTTTTCTTAATCATTTACATAAGCTGACTCGCTTAGTTTATTCCTAATCATCCAGCGGTTTTTTCTCCGTTTTGAATTCCAATAAATTTATTCAAATATATTGGAAATTTTACATAAATGCGGCACTCGCGGTACACTTTGATTAAAAATTTAAAAATTTACTCTACCCCCCTACGCATGTTCAAGGTTCAAATTTACATTATTCCATCATTTTCAATTTAGTATAATAACGATGCACATTGTAGTACTGAGCAATGTCTATGTTTCATTTTTCGTTTCATGAAGAAATGAAAGAATAGAAATCCTAAAAAGGACGTTGTTATTTTTATTTTCACATCCATCGAACTCGCGTCGTTCATTACTGATTCATATTTGCTCGAATTACTTTAAGGATCTCGTCAACATCTCGTACTCTCGCTTTACCGGCATATTAATTAATTTAGATATTTTCTGCATCAACAAAAAATGCTGTAGAAGTATTCAAACCTAGAGTAATAAAAGAAAAACTTAGGAAACGAAAAAAGCATATTAAATTAAATCGACTTATTCATAAAGGGTTACGTTATTACATGTAACAAGAGAAGTGATCTGAAAAATGCTAATAAGGTATTTAAACTTAATAGAAGAAAGCTTCGCAAATTTATTTAGATAATTTCACAGAATATCATCTTTCACATATTTTGTTAAAATCTGATCCTCTGCAAAATTATCAACTTTTCAATTCAATTTGCACTCCGCAGTATAAATATGTTTATATGTTTGACTTCAAAATCGAAAGGCGTCTTACTTAATTCATCGTTTTCGGTAGATTTTTTGCTGCTGTTGCTATTCCGAATGGAAAAGGAATATCCCATTACGGAGAGATCTTTGAGGAATTTATTTGTCTTTATTTTCGACGTACCCTTTGATGAGATTATTAGAGTACTCGCTGTTTACACTTTTAATTTTTAAACGATCAATTAAATTATTCATAATATTTTCGTTAAATGAATACTCGATTTAAACGAAAACGAAATACATTAAATTTTATTATTGTTTTCTCGGTTTTCTGATGACAAAATTAGTAAGTAATTCACTAAAAGTGAACAGCTGAAAAAGAAACGAACGAAATTTCATGTTTTTCTCGGTGGTTCGTTCGGTCACGAGTTCGATGGATGTGAAAGTAACAACGCCCTCCTAAAAAGTTGCTCGTTGTGCTCATGTGTTCTACAATGTGAATGTTTCATTATAAAATGAACATGAAGAAGAAAGCTTCAAGCTTCTACGTATTTAGGATTTTAATTTCTCAATTTCCTAGATTTTCCACTTTTTGAACAGTTTCCGATGTAAAATGATGTGCTGTAATGCTGTTGTATTACCATCTATGATACAAAGTGTTACCTATTTGATTTGATAATCGAAAGCTAATGTAATTTTCTCGAATTTTTTTCACTCCCGGTGTGTGATCTGTCGTCGGATTTCGCGTCTTCCGGTTTTTTCTCCGTTTTATGATAAGTGATCAGAAATTCTCAGTTTAGGTTAATTTTTGAAGAAACCAACTTCTTCCAGCCTCAAGAAACTCGTAATTCCATTACCGGGTAATACATCTGATATTTTAGTTATCTTTTAAAGGTGTCACTTTAGAATACACAACGTTCATTGTGATATCCTCGTAGAGAAGTAGAAACGCGTATTATTGTAATAATGATAAATAAACTTGCAGTAGAACAAGTACATTCGCCTAGACTTATATATCTAATTATATTCGGATAATTTTGAAAATTTTCAAAAAAGTTACGTAACCTGGACTAATATTTCATCATGTTTCAGGAATTATTTTGGAATATCGACAACGCCACATAAATACCATCTGCGATACTCCAATCAGTCATGGCCAAGGAGATAACACCCATAAACTATTTCCTAAATTTAGATTACACATCTGACGACACCGCTGTATTCCCGCCTCAGCGCACTTCCGATAGAAATGATTCAGAAAAAAACGCCGATGGTCTTGAAAAAGGAAAACATTTCGTTGATTTGTGTTTAGAAGAACCGAACAGTCGTACTGAGAATAACGCTTTAACATTCGACTCGTCGGGTAACCCATTAGTGGATTTTTTCTTTCATGTTATGGAACAAACCAGTAAAGAGAAAGCTATACATTTGCTTGAGCAAAGTTGGAATCATGATGCCGAATTTACGTTAAAACTGATCGCAAATTTGAGAGATATAAAACAAGGGAAAGGTATACGATATCAGAGTTTCGTGTCTTATTATTGGCTATACGAAAATCATCCGTTGACGTTGTACAACAATTTAGAAAATTTCGTTAAAGTAGGATACTGGAAGGATATGTTGTATGTAATAATGACGATTTTATTCGATGGATATGTCGACGATTGTTTAAAATTTGATGACTGTATCGATGAAAAATATTTTAAGAAAGATTTGAAAAAAAGGAAAAAAGAATGCTCGAAAAGAGGACTTTTATATTATTTAAAATTGGCTAAATATTACGATATTAAATTCGGAACTCAAAGTCATCCGGAAATTAAAAACTTGAGGGTAAAATATGCCAAAGAGAAGCTGGAAAAAGACACCAAGTATAAAACTTTCCATCTAAAAATCGCTCGATTATTCGCGCGTCAGTTGAAAAAGGATTTGGAAAATCTCAACAAGGGCGAAAAGAGGTCAATATCCTATTGCGCCAAATGGGCTCCAACCGAAATGAAACATTTCGATAAATTTTCGATGATTGCGTCAAGTATATCCATTTCATTGTTAGATGACGATAATGAAATATTGAAAAATTATAAAACGTTGACTGAAAACGTAACCGATCCCGCGCAACTGGAAAAGTACCAATCTACGTTTGCGTTTTTGTCCAGAAAAGAATATCTAAAAAAATACCTGAATTCGTTGAAAAAATGCTTGCAAGTTCCTGAACTCAATATGCATCCTGAATTATGGAATCAAATCGAGTACCGAAGAGTACCTAGTAAAAGTATGATGAAAAATAAGAAACTCTTCCTCAAATACGATCAAGAAAGATTCGAAGATTTCATCTCCAAATCTAAAAAAATATCCGGGGCAACGATCAAACCAGTTGAACTTGTTCAGAAAATTTTAAGTGAAAATGACCCGAAAGTGAGAGAAATTTATGAAAAACAGTGGATTTCGATTGTCGAAAGTCTGAAAAACGGAAAATCGTATCTTTTCGAGTCCGCATTAGCTATTTGTGATGTAAGCGGATCCATGATGGGAACTCCTTTGTTTGCTGCCCTGGGACTGACGTTATTAACGGCCGAATTATCGAAAGCTCCGTGGTCCAATACTTGTTTGACTTTTTCGAATAAACCGCAGTTTCATAACATTACCCAGAAAACATTATTCGATAAATTAAACAAAATGAAAAAAATGAATTGGGCAATGAATACGAATCTCGATGCTTCGTTTGCCTTGATTTTGAAGGTGGCAGTTAAACATGAATTGAAACCTGAAGACCTTCCTAAGATTTTATTCATCTTCACAGACATGGAGTTCGACGAAGCCGTCAATGCAAAAAAAACGAATTTCGAATCCATCAAATCGAAATTCCAGGAGAAAAATTATAATCTTCCAACTGTGGTATTTTGGAATTTACGAAGTACCCTTGGAAATTCTACGCCAATACGATGTAACGAATCGAATTGTATTTTGATTTCTGGGTATTCCCCGAAATTACTTTCGTTTATCATGAAATGTCAAGATGTTGCTGATTTAACTCCACTTGCTTTTTTGAAGCAAGTGTTGAATCTTAAAACTTATGATAACTTCAAAGTGTACGATTAGTCTATATTATTTAAATAGGTGTTATTTTTTTTTTAAAGAAAATTCAATTTTAATTTGGTTTTTTATCGATTTTACAAGTATGTTGAATTATTTATATTTATTTATTTTAATGGTACGAAGAGGCATTTTGTTTATTGAAGTGAGATGAATACAATTCTATTTTTATTTTTTATGGCTATTTTCGGAAGATTTATTGGTGCTTTTTCGTTCATAGTCAAGTCTTTTTTCACAATTGTTACTAATTATTAATTTTTTTGATATTTATGAAATAAATATTTTTTAATGCGTTGATTAAATGAACTTCTACTCTTTCATGGCATTTTTGGTTTACTTACCTTCACCAAATAGAACCTCTCGAGGTGACCGCCTGGAATTTTCTAGAAATGCAGTCAAGTCGGTTCGGTAGGTCTGGAATAAGAAGGAATCAAGTTTTTAGCTGCTAATCTCAAGTGGACGCCTTCTGGAGCATTTCAAAGTTCCTGGAGAAAAATGGAAATCGCGCTGGAGGCTTCAGAACGGGGAAAATACGTTTTGCGCGATTTTAAATTATTTTTCGAGATTATTTTGTTTAATTTTCTATTTTTAATAGAAATTTCGTAATTTTCAATTTTCAAAAATTCACCAAAAATCGAAAATTCAACTTGGGCAGCTGAAATTTTGGTTTTTGAGGGTCTTTTGACATGCTCTTTCCAAAAATCCAACTCTCGTTCAAATCCGAGCCAGTCACCTCAAGAGGTTCCCTTGTAAATATTGGTTTTGGTTTTGGATCATTGTTCTTCGTTCTCTTTTGTCTTCTTTACGTTTCGTCGCCATCATCATTCATCTTTCTATCAATCATCGATATATAAATGGTTATCAGATTTCCAGCAGAGGTAACGAAGAACTTGGTGTGTTAAAATCGAGAAACTTCTCAGTTTTGAAATGACCTTTGATAAAGTCAGGTTATAATTTGCGTTAAATTTCTCAAAATTCGAAGTAATTTTTTTTTCAATTTATACCACAATCAGGTACAAATATAACGAACATCGATCATCATGGTAAATTATTCTCTTCATAATTACTCGAAAGATTTCCGAAATTGAAAACCTATTGAATTTTTTTAGCGTGAAGTAGTATCAGTACATGTAGGCCAAGCCGGAGTACAGATTGGAAACGCTTGCTGGGAGTTGTATGGAGTCGAACATGGTGTAAGCCCGGATGGGTTTTTGACTGCGGATAATTTATCATGTAATGCTCAAGATTTCTTCGGCACCTTTTATCAAGAAACGTCAACCGGTAGATTTGTACCGAGAGCTGTACTTATCGATTTAGAACCAACGGTTATAGGTAATTTGGAGGTTTTATGAATTATTGCGTCGATTTCAACGGGAATTTTTATCATAGATGAAATTCGTAATAACCAGTACAAAGAATTGTTTCGACCATCTTCGTTAATTTCTGGAAAAGAAGATGCGGCTAATAATTTCGGAAGAGGTTATTACACCATCGGTAAAGAAATGGAAGTCACTATTTTAGATTCGATTCGTAAACAAGCTGAGACGTGTACCAGCTTTGCTGGATTTTTCCTTTTTCATTCAATGGGTGGTGGTACCGGATCTGGCTTAACAACGTTGCTCATGCAAAAATTAGCCGTTGAATATGGAAAAAAGCATAAATTAGAATTCGTCATCTACCCATGCCCGAGGGTATGACAAACTTCTTCGAATTCTATATCATAATTGTATTTAGCTCATTAATTGGATTTTTTTT
>QBDW01003089.1:0-22169 GCA_003261595.1 Maconellicoccus hirsutus | reverse complement strand
AAAAAAAAAAAAAAAAAAAAAAAAAAAAAAGGTTGTTGCTTCGGTTAAATCGATAAATTAGATTTTGTTCGTTACTATATTTATATAAAGTATACGGTGTAAGCTTTGTGTATATATACGTAGACTACGAGCTCGACTCTTTATCTGTAATAGGTTTACACGCTTCTTCTGGTAAATATAGCACGACGTTACCTTTCGGACTTGATTCATGTCGAAGAATTAAATATTTAATCGAAACGTTCGCTGGAAGTTTTCAACTTTCATAATTTTTTTCTTCCTCGTTGAAACGAAACGTAACGTGAAAAAAAAGAGGGAGAAAACAGAAGAGAAACTAAGAAACACGGAAAGGAAAGTTTTCAAGCAAAAAAAAACACACTCTTACACGTGTGCGATTTCACGGCAACGAGGACGTTAGCGGAAAATTACCAGTATCAGTGCGTTGTTGCTTGTTGGCCAACTTGATAAGGAAATTTTTCAACGGATACGAGGAAACGTTAAAAAGGATAAAATTACCCAACTCGAAGCGGGAGAATATTTATAACGCGTAATTGAAAACTGCACCGAGTTTATCCGACATTCGCTGGAGAATAAAAACTTGATCTTGGCGTTGGGAAATCGTTAAGCTGTTGAAGAAAAGTACTCGTACATGTACGAGTATGAAAGTAGTCTTCCGGGGGTTTGCCACTAGTGAACGGTTTATATATGGGAGCTTGGTATGCGCGTAATTTCGGCTTGGTTTGGCCGATAATGGATTAATCCCTGATGCGATGTGTTGATTTTAATTCCGGTATGTGCTTTTACAGAGTTCGCGGGATAGTTAGAGAAATAGAGCGTTGGTGAAAGCTAAATCGAGTTTATTTTCACGACAGAGAAGATGTATTGATTAGTTGTGCCAGTTGATGTAAAAAGAAACCGCGACATTTGTTTTTAAAACTGACGTCTCGTTGAACTGGTCGTCCTTCAGATTATTTGGGCGCGTTGTCCAAGGTCAACCGGTTTTTAACGCGGTAACGCCTTCTTGAATTGGTCGTCCTTGAGATTATCGAGACACGTTGTTCAAGGTGACATTGATTTCACATCAGTATCTTGCTGAACTGGCCGTTCTGATGTTTTTAGATGAACTCCGTTTATGTGAATCGTTGGTTTTGATATACGCGTATTCCCTAGAAATCTGTACGAAATTATAATTACGATGTCGTGTTATTTCCCTTATACGATAATCTCTCGAAAAGCGACGCATTACGATTAAGATACGAAGACATATTTGACAAGGATTATATTATACGTGTATCTATCAACAGATGAAGAATAGATACAGTATATTACATCGTGTTGATACATTTCTCATCATCGAGGTACACGACAACACGCGCAATAACGAACCCAGAAAACATACGCTGCTAAATAAAACGATGCAGCGAACCGTCACACCGAGCCGTATCGAATAACACGCCAAAACCCGCATTACACGTTAAACGAGTCGCGCCAAAGAAGGAGGAAACCTTACACATAGTAGAACATTCGCGAAAGGGAGCAGAGCGAAATACGCGAATTATTCGAAGCGAGTAAACAATTCGTAAATAACCGATGAGAAATGTTCTAACATCAAACCCCGACATTACTAAGAAGAGATTAACAAAATAAATTAACGGCGTAACTCGATTTGAATTCTGTATAAATCTGTCAGCGCTGCCGCTAGCGTTGTTAAAGAACGCGTTTGTGTAACTTTGTATTCGCTACAGATACAGAAGCGAATAGAGGAGTAGACTAGGTAAACGATGCTGGCACATGGTACACATATTTCATCGGAGGGGCGTTTTTTTTTTCGAAGTACGAGATGAATAAGCAATTGCGAAACGATGGAGTATCGAAAGCGACGCTATTAATTAACTATCGATAAAATTCGGCTGTTTATGTTTGTTAATCTTCGCGATTTAGGTGTAACTTTATCGCTGTGGTCTTCGGAATGAGTTGGTTAATGGTTATTATTATTAATAATTTGGTTGTGTTTGAAGATTTGCGAGTGGTTTAGAGTTCGTTTGGAATTCGTAAGTATTGTAACGCGTTGAAATTAATCGGTAGTACGCATCGGATCGACAAAATTGTAGCGAATTGTACAAAACAAAATAATTAATGTGGAAAAATCTACTTAGCGGAGCTTCGCTGATTGAAACTGAATGAATTTGTGCGACACGTCTGAAACAACGCAAAGACCACTAGTTGAACGCTGCTTCCGGTATCTTGAATCGCATGACCTTGAACAGCGCATCTATAACACCTCGAGGACAACCAGTTCAACGCGGTTCCCCGAGTCTAAAACCAGATGGCCTTGAACAGCGCGTTTACAACGACTCGAGGTCAACCATTTCAACGCGGCTTCTCGCGTCTATAACCGGGTGACCTTGAGCAGCGCGTCTACAACAATGCAAGGACAACCAGTTCAACGTGGTTGATTTGAAAAATACGTGTTCGTTAAATGTTTCGAAGTTTTGCTTTGATCGGTGAAAGTGGAGAAATGTTTTTCAACGAATACACCGTGCGTTCATATCCGTTTGTCATGATTAGTAATAATTACCTATTCTACGCTGTTTGCTCAACTACTCATTTCTAGTCGTCAAATGTCAATATTGAACAGTTCAGCGTTGCTTTTACTCGTACAGCGAACCCGTGTTTAGTAAATTTTCTTTTATCTCCGAGCTTCTGGTATTTTGAAATAACCGCTTAAATCTTCCATTCGTAGATGTAAAGATACGAGAAGTAACCTCGACCAGAATCCAACTAGCGGATGAAATAATTCATCTAAACTGTCGTTTAAACGTGTTTCAAAGTCGTTTATAAAGATATAGAGAGAAAGAGAGATAGGGGAAAAAAAAGGTAGGATTTCGGTACATATTATAAACGACCATCGGTACCGAGGTTATTACGTAATAACAACGACGGCGGCGGCGGCGGCGGCGGCGTATCGTAAAACGCGCAATAAATACCGCTTATTCGGGCGCGAGGAGTACATGGAGGATGAAAAAATATTGAGAACGTCGAAAGAGAAGCCCGAGGGTTCGCACGGCACAAGTATAAAGTCGGGAAAAGGATGGCAAAAAATCCAGCGCAACTGTCGGCCAAAAAGGCGTGCGCCGAGATATGAAAATACACAGACGAAGCGGAGTTTGGAAGAGGACGCAGCGCTAGCTTATCATTACCAAATGAATCTTGACCCGAATAATAACGACGAATATAAAGATTCAAAACACCATCGCGTCCTACACAATTGTAGTAAATTTCCAAGTCAGTCTAGAGGGGCGGAGGGATGACCGGGGAGGGGGGGAGAAGGGGAGCATTCGAAGGATAAAGTTTACCATCGTGTACCGTGTTAAACGTTCAGCTTATTCTGTACACATACACAGAGGCGAACTCGACGCCGTGCAAATACAAGTAATACCCGTTCGAGTTGTACGATAAATATTACGTACTTTTTTAACGTCATCCGTTCGCCTTCGCCTTCGCCTTTAACGTGCAAGACTCAAACGCTAAGACGCATCAGCTTAATAAATAGCGCCGTACTTGTCAGCAAGGTGAACGTTTAAAAGACGGAAGATCCGTGGTATATATTTATGAAATATACGCCAGCTTTACCAAAGCACCGGGATACGTAATGTGTATAAATACGCAACAACGGAGACGCATAAAGTCTCCGGCGCGGCGCGAGATAAAAATGAGAATATATTTAATGTTTTTGAAAAGTTGAAATTTTTCAACAAACGTAATATTAAAAGGAAAGTACTATTCGATGAAAGCTCGTGTAACGAATCTGTGCGGAGTTTATTCGGCGGCAACTGGCGAGTCGCGTTCCAACTTACAAGTGATACGGTATTTCAATGTTTACCATTTAAGCATTCAAGGCGATGACGGCGTCTGCCAATTTAACGCTATCGCGTCGAAACGACGCAGCGTAGAAGGGCGATAATGCATTATTTGTTATATCGATTTTACACGATGAACCAGAAAATTGAGTAGCCCTAATGTAAAGTCTACTTGACATTTATCATTTACACCGACGGTGAAATGTGTTGCTTTGAAATTTGGCGTAAGAGACGTGCAGCGTTGTTGCGAGTCCGTTTTTGCATTCATTTGCGACACGTTGGCAGATGAGCTCCGATCTTCTAAGCTCTAGTTTGAAGAGGAACAGAAGCAGAAGTGGATTTGGCGACGCAAGTCGTTGCGTAGTTGTGATGCGTGATATTGGGGTGTGCAGTTGTTGACCTTTCTCCATGCTTCGTGATCGCACCAGAGCCACAGCCACGTTGCGTGCTCTGACCCTTACAAATATTTTGGAAATCACGTTCAGCACCTGCATTCCGATGTTAGCGCCGTTGTCCGCTTTCAGCGGTTCCTTCGTGTTACTCTTGAATAAGGGAAGAGGTTGTTGAACATCTGTTCCATGTGGCGTTTTGGGCAGTTTTCACGTTGTTGGATGTGTCAATGGCTCAAGATATATACTACGTATATATAAAGACTCCTTAATATAATTATATGTACATATAGAGAGCTCTTTTCGAAATCTCTCGACACCTTCGCGGTTACCTCATCATCGTCAAAAGTCCCGATGTACATATACGTAGGTACGTACTTCTTCCTTCGAGTCTCTCTTAGAAAGAACAACGTTTTCAAGCGGCGCCGCGCGGGGTTGATTCTCACCTCATTAGTGACATCAAAATACCGCGCACTACTTACCCATTTCTGTTTCTACCTTCACGCGGCGGCATATTACTTTTCTCATCATCGCCCGTTTCTCCTCGTACTTGGCATTTATTTCCGTTTTCTCGACGTTTTTCAAGTGTATACGTGTTGATGAAATTATACATATAAACGTTGCGTCGTCGTTAGACGATTGAAAATGTGTAATTTGCGCAACATTCGTAGGTTTGGTTTCACGAGCTGAGCTCCTTGAAAAACCATGTACAGTTGTACAGCTATATGTATTACTCGTTGAGCACATAGTTTCGAGTAAGATTACATACCGTGCTCTGAGAAGTTGAACCACTCGAAGCTCGTTTAGCTCCCGAGTACGCGAGCAGCTTTTACACGTACGTACGCGTTATTAAAACAGCGTGTAAAGGAAGGCGAAGAGAATCGTTTATGCCGAGTCTGGGCTAGCGAACCTGGAGCAGAAACGAATTGATCGGTGCTTCGAGAAATGTACACGGAAGTAGTGGAAATTTACATCAAAGGAGTCTTACGTTTGTGCGAGTATACAAGACGGACGTCGTAAGCGAGCCGAAACTAATAATTCGAAGGCGAGCCTGCTTCGTGAGCGATGCAGTCATGAACGGAATAATTAGATTCTCATTACGAGAGGGGAACGCGACGCTGGATGGAAATTCCACGCGGTATTTTCGCCCTAGTCGAGAATACGACGGGCAACTCGAATTTAATTAAATCTACGCGCGTTGAAAGCGTTACGATGACCCGTGTTTTGGTGGCTGGGGGGCTCGGGGCTCGGTGTATCTTTCCGAGTCTGCGATGAAACGAAACTCTACGCTTATCGATGGAAGTAAACCGATATTATTAAGAACACACACTGTAGGCCTATACGAGTATTGCGAATGTACAAAAGGGTACAAAAAATGAAACTAGACGAGGATCTATCTTTCGCGTAATTGATTCGGCGTAAAATCGCTTGTCGCTAGAGCCTCATTCGTGTACATACGATTTACATGTATCACAGTTGTTTGTAACATTGTAATGTGGAACGAGGCGAAGCGAAGGGACGAACGGAGTAGTATATCAAACGAACACATTACGAAGACGAATGTAAATATGTACGTACTACGTACTTGCATTTCCATAAGCAGATTTTCATCTGTAACTGACAGCGTACAACTTATATCTCTTCGTTATTGTCTGCGGAGCTCTTTTTGTGTATAGGTACTCGTATACATACACATAAAAGCGGCAACGCAAGAGAGCATTCGGCTGGTACGCGTGTACTGTTCTCTCTCCGTCTGTGTCTCTTTGCATAAAACTCCCCGGTCGCAGTCGACGAAATAACTTAATTAATTCAATACTACGAACAATTGTTTCTCATTCGAATTCACTGGCGTAAAAAATTGTTTCGCGACGAAATACCATTCGCGCAGAGAGACGTTATCTGAATATGAGAAAAAGAGTTGATATGTAAATGATATACGAAACACTACGGGAAGGAGGGGGGATTTTTCCGGAATATTTTTCGTAGCGGTGTCCGTCGGATGGAAAGCGCATATCACGAAAGAAGTAGGCACTAGGCACGTAGCAAGATGAAATCGGCGATGTGCGAGTAAATCCTTGGCTGGGATTCTGTAATAAAAGGTTTTAGATGTAAGTGCAGTCTAGCATCGTTGTATGAACAATCCAGTAAAGGATTGCTTCGGTGAATGTCGCTCTCGAATACAATTTACCAATTTTTCCATTTCAGAGTTTTTTGCAGGTATTGATGAGTTGAGGAATTTGTGTTTTCACGAAAGGGAGGGGTTCTTGAGAGCAGGAGCATGTTCCTTCTAGGGGGCAGCATCAAGGAGTAGAAGCTAAAAATGATAAATTATTTAACTGGCTGTGACTTACTGACTTGTAAATGTCCCATGGTAATCGGAGTAAACGTTCCGCACGACTGTTGGGCAACGTTGAGCTAGTATCAATCAATTTTAATCAATTACAACAAATTTTTGAATATTTAGCATGATGTTAAGCAATTCTAAACAAATTTTGAACATTTCTAAACCATTTCAATGATAGTAATATCGATAAAATAGTTTAGAATCGATCAAAATTCGTTTAAAATTGCACAAAATTATCGAAATGTCGTTTAAATCGTTCAATATTTGCTCAAAATCCATAGAACTTTTCAAAATGTTGTTAAAATTGATTAAAATTCATTGATATTTGCTCAAACTCGCAAAAAGTTGTGCTAAATGATTAAGTTTGTGAAAAATTTTGTTAAAATTGCAAAAAGCTATCAAAATGTTACTCAAATTGTTAAGAAGTGATCAAAATTTGTTTAAAATTGCGTAAGAACCGTTAAAATTGCTCAAAGTTGTTGAATATTTGATAAAAATAGCATGAACACTATTGAAATGTTGTTAAAGTAGTTTAAAATCGATCATAATTTGTTTAAAATTGCATATAATTCCGTGAAATTGTCGAAATGTTGTTAAAACTGGTTAAAAGTCATTAATGTATGCTCAAAATTGCATAAAAACAATCAAAATGTTGTTGAAACCGGTCAGAAACAATCAAAATTTGTTTAAAATTGCTTAAACATACGCATAATTATCAAAATGTTGTTGAATTTGTTCAAAGTTGTTCACAAAATGTCGTTAAAATTTCAAAAAACTATCAAAATGTCGCTAAAGTAGTTTAAAATTGTCAAAATGTAGTTAAAATTGATTAAAGTTGATTAATACTCGCTCAAAATTGCATAAAAACTATCAAAATGTTGTTCAAATAGTTTAAAATTACTTTAAATTAGTTGAAATTGTCAAAGTATTATTGAAATTTTTGACTGGTTTTAAGGTGTTTAAACAACATTTTGATAGTTTCTATGCAATTTTGAGCAAGTATTAATCAGGTGTAATGAATTTTAACAACAATTTTAGCAATTTTGAGCAATTTTCAGTACTTTTACTGGAATTTTGATCTATTTTAAACTATTTTAGTTACATTTGGATGGTTTTTTGCAGTTTTAACCATATTTTGCATTACTTTAATCGTTTTACACAACTTTTGTGCAATTTTGAGCAAATATTGGACAACGTAAAACCACTTCAACAACATTAGTGACAATTTTGTGCGTTTTTTTAAAGCAATTTTAAACAAACTTTGATTGACTTCGAACTTTTAAAAACATTTCAAAGTTTTCATACAATTTTTATCAAATAAGAAACAACTTAAAGCAGTATTAAACAAATTTTGACAGTTTTTCAACGGTTTTAGCAACATTTCGACAGTTTCTTGCAGTTTTAAGCAATTCTAAACAAATTTTGATTGATTCTGAACTATTTTAACAACATTCTAACCGTTTTTATTCAATTTTGAGAAAATGTTGCACAATTTTGAGCAAATTCAACAACATTTCAACAGTTATTACGCAACTTTAAGCATTTTCAAACAAATTTTTATCAATTCTGAAATTTTTTAACGACATTTTAAAGGATTTTATGCAATTTTCAGCAAATATTAATCAATTTTAATATGCGTTGGTTTATACAATTTTAAACCAATTTCGATCGGTTTTGAACTACGAGTATTTTAACATAATTTTGATAGTTTTTTGCAATTTTCATCATATTTTTTTTCAATTCAATCGTTTAGCACTGCTTTTATTCAGTTTTGAACTAGTGATGAACCACTTTGAACAACTTACCAACATCTTGACAATTGTTAAGAATTTTTTATATGGATTTTTCATTAAATTTCAGCTGCTTGTGCAAATGCTACTCACTTTAAGCAGGTATATAGTGATTTAAATGAATTTCCAAGATTGGAAGATTGGTTGAGTGAAGTTTTTGAAAAATAATGATAAACCGTTATCCATGATCTACCCTTAGGGTTGGGGTCGAGGGGGTCGAGGACAGCAAACAAAAAGTGACTGGGTCTAAAGTAGCAAAAACCCGTAACACGGCCTTGCTTGAGAGACGTAATTAAATTTTCGAGTATTTGTCGGCTGGAAAGGCGTAGGGTCGAGATTATGGCGACGACGTGTTCTAACGAGCCGAATAAAATGATCATCTATAAGGCGCCGAGACGGCCTATGTTTGACCATAATATCGTAGTTTATCCGCGAATGGGCTGAATATTACGTAGATTAGGCGAATCGAGCTGAGCTTGTTGTGAACGTCGAGAAAGGTGGTAATCTCGAAAGCAGTATTATAAATGGATATTGGTTTATGTAACGATTTGACTGTGGTTGTAATATAAATAAATGACGTAGGTTGCCTTTGTGAGACTAGATGAACTAATTTGGGTTTTTGATTTTTTCAGCCTCATGATTGAAGATTAAAAAGCATACGGATATTTCAATATGGCACCAATTGAAGGACTCGCTGTGTGGATTACGATGATATCTTTTCTAGGTAGGTTTTTTTTTTATTTGGAAATTTGTATAATTTTTATATTTCGAAACGATGAAGAGCAAAGTAAACAATTGAGCTCGTGGTTGGGTGAACTTTCACGTCAAAGTTTATTTTTTCATGTTTGTCGTGTTTATGGAGATTTTCTCGATATTTGGGTCGAGTTATCTATGATCTTCGATTTGTTTTAGCGACGTTTACCCGTTTTACCGCCGCCATTCGTGATTACGCGACGCGATTAATTTTTCACGACGCGGATATGAACGTAATTTGATATCTGTTTCGTGATCTGTTCGTGCGGCTTTTTATACCTGATGGCTTTGCGGTGGCGGTTGGTGACAGTAATCGTCGAACGGTGTAAAAATGAAGCCTACAAAGTGTTCGATAATTGGTAACGAAGTTATGTGAAGCGTATTGCTTCCGTGTGTGAGCAGTGAGCACTGAGCAGGGATGAAACGAAATGTCGGTTTCCATCGCAGTGTTGTATTGAGAGGAAAATTAGCACGTGAAATGAAATGAAAAATTAATGGAAATTATGAAAAAGGAATATCAAAAGGGGCGGTTTGTTTTTTCGTAGTACATATGTTCATATGTTTCATTACTGGATTATTTAATTTCAGATGTCTATACGTTTTTGGTTTTTGATAGCTCTTCATCGTTTTTTTTATTTTAATTAAATCGCAACCCAGGAAAAGCGAGATCTCTGTTTTAAAAAATATCAAATCAAAATTATAAAGAAATAAACGCGCAATATGCTTATTCAAAAAATATTATATATAGACATATATATATATATATATGACGTTACATATTCTGACAATGCTGCCAATTCATAAAAAATTGCCATTTATTTATCAAAAATGAACAATTTTTAATCTCATCAGTTGAAACCCCTGGCTATGTGGTTTTTTGAACGTAAACTTTGATCCTACCGAATTTCATCAAATTTCTGATCTCTTATTGGAAAAATTTATAGTTTTTTGTTTCGACAAATGTGTACCAAAATTCATATTAATTAACTGATTTAAGCAATTTTTGCAAATGTTCAATTTTCGCGACTATTTTTTACTTTTCGTTTGCTTTTTCTTTTGAAAAATTCTTTTGATGTACGGCTAGTAATTTCACGATAACTTGGAAATTCACAATTTTCATCAAATTATAAGCAGCGAGTTTCTTCGATTTTATCGGGGAAAATTGAATAATTCGTAATTTTCTTTAAAAAAACAAGTTCCAAAGTGAAATTTTCATGTCTCTGGGTCATCTTGATTTGTTTTTTGTGCGAAAAATGTGCAACTATTTTAGCATAGGTCTGTCCACGAATGTGAATCTTGGTTCACCTTTATTATCAAATGCGAGCGTTGAGCAGTATAATGTTTTTTAATTCGACTATCGAGGAATTATAATGTAACGAGTAATAAAATGAATTAATTTTGGGATCAACTTCTCGTTGATGTACGACGATCCTCGACGATCCTCGACGATCCTCGACGAACAGGGTTATCAACTAAGTGCAAAATAAACCAAGGAAAAAATCGTGGATATCTTGCAGACACGTTTCGTTATTTCTTAAGATAAAAATAAATTTTAATCTCGTTGGCTTGGGCGAAAAAGAAAGTTACGAAATATATTCTCAAAGGAGCGTGACCCGACGAACAGGTCACGGACTCGCGGACGATGACAAAAATTAATTTCCACACTCGACGAAAATTTAATCTCGAAATTATTCGTCGCAATCCTTCCCCCCTTCGCAACTCTCTCCGGAACGCCGAACGTTCCGGAGACGATATTTTTCGCGAATATTGGAAGTTTGGCGACGTCGTCTGGCGCTTGATGCGGTTCTCTGGTCGGTGTTCGGTTGTCACTTTTTTTCGTAGCGTAATTTTCAATTCTCATTTGGTAAAAAGCTTTTTGGCGCGGAACGTGGAAATTATTCTCGTTCACGAATGGATGATCTTGTGTCGGATGCGTTTGCTTGCTGAAGCGCCTGTTAATTTGCGACGAGAGTGAACTTTTCGAAATTGATGAAACGTGTTAATGGCGCAGATGCGTTAGTTTGGCGAAGACAGAAGAGTGTGCGTCTGCGTGTTTGGAAGGGTTGTATTGGTAATTCGTGGGGTTTTCTGGTACACCGAGGGTTGTGCAGATGTGAGGTTTAATTACATTCTGTATTTCGTAAGATCTCACGTCTTTATTTGGCGATGGTGGTGGAAGCGAAGCGGACTATTAATAATACCGAGAACGCGACTGTTGAGTAAATTAAAATTCACAATATAATAATTATCGGCTACGCCAAGGTGCCTGTAACGAGTAAATGATTTATGGGGATTAAGTGTTTGTATGCAAGATGAAGAGGGTTTACCCTGCCTTCGGGGGTTGTATTTTTAGCCAACGGTGTTGGCGCAATTCTATAGAGTTCGTGTGTACTGCGTATGTAAATGATTTATATTTCGGTGTTCCATGTAAATCTGGTGTGGCGTGTGCGGCACCGAGTGTTAATAAAAACAGATGAGAATTTATGTCACAAACATGTTCGTCCACGTAATGTAGGCAGTATTGCGAAATAAGGAAATAAGGTTTTTTCGCAACGGCAGAAGGCTTGCTAGTTGCGGCGTTTTATCGTAAATCTTTTCTTAAAATTGTATTCCTTTTACGGTATGTTTTGCCTTTTGTGTCGTTAATCCGTAACAAAGTTCGGTGTGACAAATGCGGTTGCGACCAAGTTGGGTAAATATTTGGCGGATATGTCAATACGAGCTACGTTTACGTATGGGGTTTTGATGTGTAATGTGTACACACGAGGTAAAAAAAAAAAAAGAGAGAAACGAAATTCACCCCTTTACGCGCGCGCGGAGGTACCCAGAGGGATTTTTCTTGTTTTTATGATGTTTCGCGTGTATTTGAAATGTCGCTCGTTCGTTCGCTGGCTGCGCAATGTTACATAAGTTGGCCGTTTGGGCGGAATAATGGTCGCAGTTTTCATAAAATATTTTACTAGCGTATTTACACGGTTCGTTATTGTAGCGGATGCCAAGAGGCAGGAGGGAAGCTGCAGAAAAGATATGTACAACGACGTCGAAGCGGACATCGCTGTTTTTTTTACTGCAGGGTATTAATTTTACGAGAGATAGTGGTAATTTTTGGCGAAAATGGAATACCGGCTGGTGGAGGCGGTTATTTTTGCAAGGGGGTTTTATGTTTACGAAGATGGCACAATTTGTTAGCTCGTAATCACCGTCGCGTCGGCGAATGAACGAATTAGCATAAAATTTTCAAAGTATAAAAACGTCGCTTGTTTTACGTTTTTCGCGGAGATCCGTGGTGAAATTGGAGGATTTTTCTTGTCGGTGGGTGTTGAAATTATCCGAAGGGTTGAGGGAAATTCCCGGACGCGTTCACAATTTGCAAAATATTTAATAAGCCGACATCTAGGCAGCACGAAACATCAAGAAAACCCGCAAGAGTAGGCGGGAATTTGCAGAACTGCGTCGGACAAACAAAAAGAATCATCGCAACCAGATTCAAAGAACACATGTACCTAGCCAATGCAGTAAAATAGAAAATAGGTTCGTCCTTGAACACCGCATAACCCTAACAGAACATCCAGTAACCATACACCATAGAGAAGCAGACTTCAGAAAGAAGAACCAAAAGAGATTCCGAACTATCAACAAGAGAATCTATAGCGATGGCAAAAAACAAAGACGAACTTTCGAACAGCGACTTGACACCCATGGAAAACACCCTGCTGAACAATGTTGCACGAAATTCACATTTATCAGTAAATTCGAGCACCGATTTTCATTTGAAATTTAAAGTTGGACGGTGAGCTTTTGCATCGAACTTAGCTCCTTGAAGCTTGAATTGCGAATTTTTAAAATTGCTCGACATTCCTGAACAGTGTTGCACGAAATTCATATTCACCAGTAAATTCGAGCACCGATTTTCGTCTGAAATTTCAAGTTGAACGGTGAGCTTTCGCATCGCATTCAACTCCTTGAAGCTTGAATTGGGAATTTTTGAAATTGCTCGGCTTTGCCTAGCAATATTGCGCGAAATTCACATTCATCAGCAAAATCTGGCGACAATTTTTATTTGAATTTTCCAATCGGACGACGGGCTTTTAACGAATGTAATATTGTCTGGAGAAAACATCACGCTAACGAAGCAAGTTTTCCGAAAAGTTGAAAATATACTTGGGGCGGAAATCGAAAATGGGAAAAAGTGACTACGAAGATGACAAAAAAACGCCATTTTAGTAAATCGACGTTGAAAAATTACCGAAAATTCACGTGTAAAAAAAAGGTAAAAACAAAAAGAATTCGAAATGACAGTTTTAAAACTACGGTATAAAAGATTCGAAATGATTTTTGCGTAACTTTCCAAGATAGTTTGAAAATTACGGGCAGAAAAGCGAAACAAAATCTGCGTACAAGAAAGTTGCGAAACGATTTCGCAACTTCCCCGAATCGCGAATACGGCCGAGAAAAAAACGAATAAAAGCCTCGCCGCGGCGACGAGTATTCGGCAAATTAAGCTCGCGAGATTGAGAAATAATCGCGCTAACCCCCCCCCCCTCCCCCCCTGGTGTCTCGTAATTTGCGCGAAGGAACCTTAAATCGTGTAGGCTTTTGAAGTTACCGCATGAATCGAATTCGCGCGACCATCTAATTAAATACTCGAAAAGCTTTTTGATGCGTGAAAATTTTTCTCGTTCGGTGAAAAAAGAGCTTATCCGTGTTGCACATTTCTTTGCGTTTCTACGCGGAAATTTTCACGCACAAAGGGTCTTTTTAAATCATCGCTAACGCGCTTATCCGCTTGTAACCTTTTCAGGCCAGCTGATTACCTTGAGCTAAGGAAAACGAATCGTCTGAGTATTAAATTTCAAATTAACTACGCTTTTCCGGGTATTTTGGCGTTTGTTCGGTTGCTGTCCCTACGAAAATGCTATTTGATTCGTCGAATGTAGCGACGTCGAAGAATATCGAATTTATATTCGACGCATTGCTATAACGTCGAAATGGCAATCCATTTTCATAGCCTTTGCGTCCCCTCCATCCCTTTCCGCCTGTTCTCGCGCAAATGTCACTCGTAAGATTTATTGCTGTCATCAATAACGGCGTGCTAACTTGTCGTAAAACAACTTCATTAAAATTACACTCGTTTTTCGACACGATTTACCAAAGGCGAGCGCAGCGACGGCGTTTGTGTGTGAAATTGAAAATACACGTAAATGCCTTTCAATGGACGAGGAAAAGCCACCCCGCAGAACATATGTTTTGATGTAATGCCAGCTTGTTGAGTGTGCCTTTAATGGATCGTCTGGTGACGGATAATTATGCTATTTTATTTCAATTTTTGTCCCTATTGTACCTTTTTTTTGGTCGGTTTATCTGCTGTATCGTCGTGTTGCGCGTATTCGTCGTCGATCGCAAGACCTTTTTCGATACGCGATAGAGATGAATTTTTACGATGGTTGGCGTAAAGTCATGTCCAAGGTACGTACCTTTGCGTACGGAAACAAAAGGAAAGCAAAAAATAATGATTTCAGCCAACAGAAGTTAAGCGAACAATAAATCACGCGATTTTCAAGAAACTAATTTCACAACGTTGATAATAGTATTAACGAGTCCGGCCTCGTTTTTTGTAATTTTACAAAGGCCAGGTGCCGGAGGTGTTTTTTGTTACAACGTAATTTTTTTTGGAAGCGTTTTAAATACGCTTCGTGGTTTTGAGGAGCGAGACGAAAGAAAAGTTAAACGTTGGGCTTGTTTCAACGAAGATAGGCATCTGGAAAATGAATTAGTAATTAAAGGAAATTAGTATTTTGTAGGTTACCGCGTTTTTTTCCCTTTTTTTTTCGGCTATTACCGAAAGTAAGGAATTTTTTAGTATTTATTTTCGTTTAAATTTATGCGTCAAAAGTCAAACGTTGCGGCGATCGGATACCGCGTTGAAGCTCGTCGTTCACGCACAATTCCGTGCGTCCGCGTTTACCAGCTGAACACTTACAAGGCGATGAAAAGCTAGGAAATTTTTCGTGTTCGAGGTGGAAACGACGAATAAACGGGGTACAGATGTAACAAGGTAGATTGTTATCGACGATTTAGATTTTGCTGTTTCAATGTACAGAGCTAGAAACACGACAGCGATGAAGAGAAATTGAAAATGTCAAATCGTGGCTGTTGAATAGCTCGAAATGAAAATTGCGATGTGAGCTGAAAAACGAAGAATTTTAGTTGTTTGCGGTTAATTTTACGTTGCTACGACGCGACGTGAACTGTGAAGCTTTGTTCTGTTGGTGAAGGTGTGATTGAGATCAATATGTGTTGGAAATTCCTATACATATTGTCAAATTTGTTAAAAATTCCTTAGAATTTCACAAAATTGTCGAAATGTTAAAATTGTTCAATATTAGCTCAAAATTGTTCAAAAGTTGTGCAAAACGATTAAATCAATGAAGAATGTGGTTAAATTTGAAAAAAAAAAAGAATCACAATGTTATTAAAATGACTCGATGTCTATCAAACTTTCACAAAATTGTCGAAATGTTGTTAACGTTGTGCAACGTTTGCTCAAAATTGCGTGAAAACTGTTGAAATGTTGTTGAAATAGTTTAGGATTGAACATCATTTGTTTAAAATTGCACAAAGTTGTCAAAATGTTGTCAAAGTTGTTTAAAGTTTTTCAATGTTTGCTCAAAGTTGCACAAAAATAGTGCAAAACGAGTAAATTAATGGAAAATTTGGTTAAAATTGTATAAAATTACGCAAAATCATCAAAATGTTGTTAAAATTGTTTACTTTTGCGCATTTATAAGCAAATATTAAACCGCTTTAAGCAATTTTAACGACCTTTTGACTAATTTTTTCACGTTTTAAAGCAATTTTAAAAATATTTTTTACCAATTTAATCTTTTTGTACTATTTTTATGCAATTCTGAGCTAATAATAGTCAACTTTAATCAATTTTAACTACATTTTGACAATTTTACGGAATTTTAAGCAATTTTAAATAAATTTTGATCGATTTTAAGCTCTTTTAACAACATTTCAACTGTCTTTATTGCAATTTTAAGCAAATATTGAACAATTTTAACAACATTTTGACAATTTTGCGAATTTTTTAGCAGTTTTAAACAAATTTCGATACATTCCATGTTATTTTCTGAGACATTCAGATTTGCGCGAAAATTGTGTTAGATTCACATTATGTTACATCTCCGAGCTAATGCACTTTTTTGCATCCGTAATTCACTTCGTTTGAATTTCTTTGAAATAATTGTGATAAAGTTGGAAAATGAAATTGCGTGTGTTTTTAATTCAAGTTGCTGGAGAATACGTTTCGTATTTTTTGGAAGGTGCGAGTTTGCTACGTGAATATAAATACGCGTTTCCAAAGTAATTTGTCGATTATCGATTGCAACATGTCGTCGAATACGATTTTCGTTATTTTAAAACCGTCATTCGTGTTTCTACCCGTCGAAAAGACGATCCAAATTAACGAAGATAATTACAGTATTTATGCTATTCGCAGTGAAAATTGGCGTGTCGAGAAAACGTAGCGTTTTAATAAGAATTTTCAAATACGACGCCGCGACGTCGTATCGCTGCGTAGTTGGCGTTTCATTTTCAATTCCCTCTTTCGTACCTCACCTTTTCCGAGCGTAATTAAGACAACACTCGAATTATTCGTTTACGCGAGGCGCACGACACAGGTCGAGTATTTTTTTTTTCTTTTTTAATTGATTCGCTACAGAAAAAAAAACAGCGTTGATAAGGTCAACCGTCGAACGACGGGTAGATAAATTAGTCAAACCGGAGTGGTTTTTTGATGTACGTCCAGGATTACTTGAGGGCGAAATAGGGTGCGTTTCGTCATTTACGTGCAAGAGGATTTCCAACGAGTATACGGATACGGCGTAGAAACGTGTTATGCGAATTACGCGTATTTACCCGCCTTACCACACCTCGATAATCGTATTAGCGAGTTCGGGGGCGCGATGCTCCGTTTCAAAGCACACGGTAGCGAAGCTCTTAATAAAGACCTACGCGAAACGAATTCCGCGGCGAAAAGAAACCGCCGACGCGAATTAATTTGGATGAACGAGCGAGCGCGGCCCAGGAAGAGAGAGCGATAGGTGAAAATACGACGGTTGGGCGCGGTTCCCGAGCATTCGGTCGGGTTAAATTCGCATTTATATTCTCGCTCGATAGCGAAGAAAATTTTTTTAAGTGCGAACCGTTTTTGAATATTTCAACGAGCGGTAATTCCCATTACTAGTATACAAATGTCGTCGGTTTTTTCGCTTCGCCTTCTCGTTATTACGACGCTAAACGGTTGAGAAATTGATGTATATGGCGTGGCGTGCCCCCTTCGTTGTCAACGAACCCCGCCAAGCGAATGTGAAAAAAACGCTGAAAAAGAGCGGAAAATTTCACGTGGAAGAAAACGAAAACAAAATGCCCATTTATATCCGATCGGCGTGCGTAATGAGCGTCATTTTTCGATGGCTTTTGTTCTCGCGTATACGACGAACGAGTTGGCTTTTGAAATTAAAAAACAAGAGATAAAAACAATAGAACTGTTGCGAAGCGTAGGCGAAGAGAGGGGGCGAGAGCTTAAAAGAGTATAACAAATTAACCGTGCGAGAGCGTGTTTCGTTTCTGCGATGGCGTGTTTTTTTTCCCTTTTTGGAGCTAGTTTTTTTCGGTGCGCTTCTAATGAAAGACTTAAATGTCAGTTAGACAATAGTTCTTGTCATCGTTTATGAAGGAAAAAAAAGTGTGCGAATGTGATGTGGCGCAGGGTACGCGAAAAGTGGACGGAGGGGGTGATTTTGCACCTTGTTTGAGAGTTGAAGCTACAGGGACGAAGTCGAAGGGATGATTTTTAGAGCGAGTGAGCCTATGATGTTCGCAAGGAGCTGTGCTTTGGTTTTGTATGCGATTGCTTCACGGGGAGCTGTTGTACGAATTAGTCGCCTTTTTACCCCTTATACGTATTATCTATTTGCTCTAGAAAATTCCGAGGACACCGGGGATCGAACCTCGGGTATGGTTGTTCAAGTTGCTGTGTAGCTGTTTTCTTTGTGACCTCATCCTCATCACGCCAGAACGAGCGAACCGAATTTCGGCAAATTACGATTGAGAGTCGCGTATTATGAACAGAAGAAAAAAGGAATGTGCGGGACAGGGGTTCGGGGGGCAAAGACTGAAGAGGATGGATGTAGGATGTACTAATATCATCGATCTTACACTTATGGATGCCTAGCGGGTCCATTTACTTTTCGTCAGACATCTGCTAGTAAAACTAAGTAAAATTTTCGGATCTGCGCAACGCAGCGATAATAGCAGTGGTATGTTACATCTTGCGCGAACTCTGCGCAGATCGCTTACTTCTACTTACCATTATCGTAGCACAGAGCGCACCTCTCCCCACTGTCGTTCTCTTGACGAAAATTCTTCCATACTTCGTATAACATGTGACCAGCTATCGTTAGGCATCCATAAATGTAGTACAACTCAATTCTTTCTTGTACTTTTCAATAATATCTCTCGATAATTCACCTCTAGTTTTTCAAACCAACGTTGATAATTTCATTAGTTTATTATTGGAGATTAATTTTTTTCCTCCTAATTATTCCATCTCTAAAGAATTAACCTCCTAGCTTACTCATTCAGTTTGAGCCGGCGGCACCGCTCTTAAAAAGGTTTCTACTCGTAATTGGCGCGTACTTCGAAGCGTGCTCTCGTCTTACGCCGAAGGTAATTATTCGTAGCGTGGAAAGAGCTAAAAACGTATCGAGCGTTAAATGTCTCAAAGTCATCTCAATCGAAACTTTACGTGTGGCGCGTATCGAAGAATTAGTTTATGTATAATTAGGAAAACGTCGACGGCGGCAAATGGAGCATCGAGTCTTGTGCGTACTTTAAAGGGTACACAACGGTTGAGTAAATTTTTCAAAGGGAACGCGCGTCTAATCGAAGCATCGGCTTATTTGTCGGCGAATTTAGCGGCCGAAAAGAAAACCAGGAGCAGTTTCGCCACAAAACGCTTTTATCTTGCGAAGATATTCTCGGACGAGATTAGATATATCGAACGTGTAAATAAAGATTCTGTACGCGGTTAGCCGAATTGTGGCGATTACGTGACTAGCACGGTGGGCGACCACGTATCGATGAAAAATTCACTTGGACACGAACCGTCTTGCCGTGGTTTTTCGTAGGTAGTAGGTAGTAGGTATACGTCGAAGACTGGGTAATTTGTAGAATAAACGGACGACCGACGGTGGTTGGCGATGGGAAGCGGAAGAGACGCCGATTGCATCACGTAAACCGGGACCTAAGTTAATTAAAGCTCGAACCTCGTGAGACGTATATGCGAAAGAAACAAAAACCGAAGAAATTTCTCCAAGTCGTGTTGCAAAGCTCGATGATGAAATTGCGCGAAAATATTCGAAATATTTGCCGTGGTCGCATCGAGACGGTAGCTCGCGCGATGAGAGCTCGAACGGACGCGATCTCAAGCTATTATTAAAAATATTAACGACGCCGTAAATATATATATTTCCAAGTCGGCTCCCGGGCTCTATACGGTGTTTACTAGAGATCGTAAAAATTTCCACATCGCCGGAATGCGCAATAATATCGGAAGATTAAGATTTACGATTGGAGGCGATTTTATATAGCGAATTTCGTCCGCAACGCGCGGCGCCGTGCCCGGTACTTTTTTACAATCGTCTTTTCTTTTTTTATCGATTGCGGCGCGAAAATTTTACAAAGTCAACACCTCCGTGGTGTTCGAACGAACCCCTTGCATAACTCGAGATTCTAAATTATCCACGCTTATCGGATGCAATCTGCTTGTGACATTTTCATTTTTACCGTTTCGAAAAAAAAAACGAAAAACGAAAAAAATAGAACGCTCGACCTCGAAGGGTTTACGCGTTTAATGCGTTTTTAACGTCGGTCGACTTCGAGGTTTTCGTGGCTGAGTTGTTGTTGTTGTTGTTTTTCCGTTATAGCTTTTTCACCCATTCGCGAAAATTACATTCTCCAACGTCGTATGTTGCTATCGCCGAAGATACTCGTATTTGGTGCGACGGTATACGAACTGGCTCGAGATATCGTATAATTAACCCGATAAGCTAATGTATCCTGTCCCCTGTACGAGTTTATCAACATATAAGCGGACATTTTATCCACGAGCCTTGATTTCTTTTCAACGGGATGTTGCAGCCGGATTGGTTAATCGACGGGCGCACTTCACGTCGTCGCTAGATTCTCGATCGAAAATACTGAAAGATTGAAAACCGAACCTGAAGCAGGTAACGGATACCTACGTTTCGAAAACGATGCAATATATCCGGCGACCTTGCCTTCGCTGGATCTCTTCTCGTTTCTCGCGTAACGCGTTATACACCTCCGTAGAGAATAGCCAATCGGAAACGCGTGATTTATAGGCGGTCGTACGTGCGAAAGTACGTAAATTAACGTTTTATCTAACGTTTTCATACCTTTTGTACTTAACCGTATCCAATCGAGCGTGTCGATTTTAATCGAAACAGGTGTCGGAAGGCCGCGGATTAGGTGTATGCTTTGATAGCGCTATGTATATTCATCGTTTAACCCAGTTTTCCGGCCGGAATTTACGATTGATTTTCGCGTACTTAACGTCTCGCCCCGGCGGGGCGGGTTTCCCGACGGTTTGACGCGCTGGAACGTGGTTTTTATAGGAAGTTACAAGGTTTGCGAATTTGTTTTTGCGCTTAGTTTTTAGTCTTGTTTCGGTGATTTTTCCATTTTCCAAGAATTTGCTACGTAATAATCGTGAATTACCGCTTAATTACATAGAATTACCGGTAATTACTAAAATTTACTCAATATTTACTGTAATTTCGCAGGTATTTACAGTACCTTATCTAATGTTTACTGCGATTTATCGCGTATTTACAGTAATTTACCAACGACTTATTGTAATTGATTGAGTATTTACAGTAATATATCACGTATTTACCGCAATTTACCGTGTACTTACAGTAATTTATCAATTATTTACGGTAATTCACGGAGTTTACTGCATGTTCGACGCAATTTTCGCCATGTAATGTGGTAAAATTTCGAGAAAGAAAGAAAGAAAGAAAGAAAGAAACAAACAAACAAACAAACAAACAACGACGCCGACACGAGGCGCGTCGGTCGCCGCCGCCGCCATAAACAAGATAATAAATTATATTTCACGCCAAGTTAAGAGTTGTTTTTGCGATTCAACGTGTTGATCTCGCGCGTTTTGTGCGGCGCGCGTGCGTGCACGAGTATGTATCGTGTAATTTTATAACGAAATTGTCACGCCCACGCGGTCGCGTTTTCGTATTTGTTTTTGTACGTGCCGCGAAACAGCGTATACGAGCGCGATAAATTAAATTAAAATTTGCGGAAAATGAAATTTTGCCGGATCGCGAGATCGTTTTACGTAGTTTGATGTTTCGAGTGGTGAAAAGAAAAGGTATTTTGATGTGGTTTTCTCCATTCCTGCGGGTTTGATTTAGGTGCGAAATTTAGATGGATTAGGTGGGCGAAGAAAGGTAACCGAGGAGATTGGCGCGACGACAGCGCGATACGAGAGTGAAGATGAAAATGTTGAGAGGAAGAACCATTTTTCGTGGTATTTATAATTCAAATACGTGCTCAACGCGATAATGATACGCTCGGGTGTGTAAAATTTACGTCGAAATTCGACCAAACGTAGGTGTATGAGATGCGAGAAGCGCAAGAGAGGTCGATGGAGAAGCTACGTTGCTAGAAAAAAATTTCTTCACGGGATATCGGACTTTTTCCGCGAGTATATCCGGCGTTGGTGTTTAAGGAAAGGGGGCTGCGGCGGTGTGGCGGTTCCACGAGGTAGAAAAGTTTTTCGGTCGGGCGAAAATGTTTTCGTATATACGAAGGTAAATGCGAAAAGTTGAAATATTCGTCGTTGTTTTTATAGTATATAGTTTCGATGTGTAGGATTAGAAAGTGTGGAGCGAAATGAGCAGTGAGGGTGAGGGGGGGGGGGGGGGGGGGG